>CAJQZJ010033660.1:2843091-2899454 GCA_907164525.1 Lophiomys imhausi | reverse complement strand
TGTGTGTGTGTGTGTGTGTGTGTGTGTGTGTGTGTGTGTGTGTGTGTTTAGGAAGCTTGTAAATACTATGACTTTTTCAAACATCCTTGATTTTAGTTATCCCTCTTCCACTCTTTCCTCTTCCCCATACACACACCCCTGTCCTTACCTAACCCTCCTGCTCCATTATACCTGTTTTCTATGATTCTCCCCTCCTTAATATTTTTTCTTCCCTCTTCCCACCAATGATGATTTCTAGTGTTCTGAATTCTACTGGATCCTGGACTCCAAGTTTGACATGCAGTTAGAGATTTGATGCTTATATCCACTTGTGAGTAATAAAATAGCAATGTTTTCTTTCTTGATATGGGTTGCCTCCATAAGTATGTTTTCTGATTCCATCATTTGCCAGCAGATTTCATAATTTTCTTTTTATGACTGAATAGCATTCCACTCTGTTTAGGAACTACATTTCATTATCTACTCATCAGTTGATGGATATCTAAGCTATGTCCATATCCTGGCTATTGTGAATAGAAAAATATTGCACATGACTGAACATATACCTCTGTAGGAGGATACAGGCTCTTGGGTATATGCCCAGGAGTAGCCACCTTATCTTGAAGTTTGTCTGCACCCTCTTTAAAATCTGACATCGGTTTGTTCTCACTTTGAGCCATCTGTGATCTTTGTATCTGGGTCTCACATGCTCTTTCCCTTTTAGAGGATTGTCTTTTTCACCTTGTAAATGTTTCCTTTTCTGCACTGCAAGTTTGGGGTTTGAAATGTCATTTGTCTATTTTGCTGTGCTTTGGGGATTTTAGGCTCCTACTTGTTTTCAATACCTAAAGGAAAAGCAGAAGCCTTCACAGTCAAATGAGCTTCTGATCTGATTGCAAAGAAGCAGGGGACAGATATACTAAAGCCACCTCCCCACCATCCTATCTCCCACCCTTGAAACACCTTGTTAGAAATTAGCATCTCATATTAAGAGGCCCTAGAATATTTTGGAAGACTCTCAAGTTCCATCTCTGCTACCCCAGTTCTAATCTTTCTTTCACATTCATTTTTTTTAAGGTTTGCTAGTTGTTATTTTCTTCCTTAGCCATTCTATTGTCTTTGGATATATTATTTGTTTTTTCACATCTGATTTCTAGAGTGAGATATAGTAAATGTTCAAGGCAAATGCTCAGAAAGAGTGTGAAAAATACAGAAATTCAAGTAAGGACAGGTAGATTGGAAAGAAACTGTAGATAGGGGCCAGGGATGTAATAATTGGTTTTAAAACAAAATTGGTAGATTTAGATCATCTGTTATACTTTAGATGAGTAAACAAAGACTAATCACCAGGGATTATGGGGAAATGTCTACAAATTATAGCTGTCTTTGGTGACAGTTGTACTAACAAAGAGACAGATTTATGTGGGATTTCAACACATTTTATCATAAAAGCTCACATTTTATATCTATAGCATTTCTTTTTCTTTCTCAGAATCTGTACTATAGAAGTCCAGTTGTTCTTGGTATGTGGTATAAAGATGGATTTTTTTTGGACAAGTAAAAGTGGGAATTCTATGTGGTTCACAAATCCTTAGTAGGCAACCAATTTGTATATTAATTTTTATGAAGCTGAGATTTTCCTCCAGAAAGAAAAAGTGTTTAGTTCATTAACCCAAGATTTTCCCAATCAAGTTGGCTGAGAATTAATGACTCCTCAACACCTTCGGGAGGATCCCCAGAAAGAGTACTATGCAGGTGTGTGTTGGTTTATCAAGACATGTGAGAAATAGGAATTCCAATATCCCCTGGGAGGTTTCTCTGTTCAATCAGCATGAGAGGAAGCATGCTTATTTCCTCCCTTATGTTTTATTTGTTATCAACTTCATGGATCTACATGGATGACTGTCATCTCTTCCCCAGAGATTCCTGCTTTTATTCATATTCCCTCAATGTCTGTCTGGGTAGAACTGCATCCTGTAATAATTGACTTGTGGGGCAGTGAAACACTCTGGCTGTGCAGATAGTGGGCAAAGAGAGTTCTGTGTCCTCAGTCTGATTCTTGTGACATGCACAACCTTGCCAACAGCTCATACACTGTCTCAATCCCCTGTCAAAGTGCCATCCTGGGACAACGTCCTAATGCTGGTTCCAATAGCCAGGCTTCCTGTTTTCAGATGTGTCTCTGCAGCCAACACAGTCTTTCATCTCACTCTAGGATGAATGCATTGCTGTTCCCCAAGATAAATGCTTCTGTTCCTATAAGGTGTATTTCTGAAGATTGATACAGTGTGTTCTAGGAAGTATGGTGAATGTTGATGGGAACATAGGCCCTTTGCAGAGAGGTTTTCTTAACTTGGACTCCTTCAATCCTTGCTTTTGGAAATATATTTATTCATATAAGACAACTCAGATTCCAAAATTCTGTCATATGCATATTATTGTATAATCCATATTAACATCCTTGAGGCTATACCAATGGCCTGGCAATTAAGATTACCAGTTGCTCTTGCACCAGGCTTAGTTTGGAGCACCTACATGTCAGCTCACAAACCATCTGAAATCAAACTCCTTCTTAAGGGCACTATACATATATTATTTACAGATATATGTGCAGGCAAAATACCCATACACCAAAAACAAACAAACAAATAAAATAAATATCTAAATTTTTTTAATGTCACCTCCATTGTTTACTGTTTTTGAGGTGACCATTAAGGTCCTTAAAGAGGCCTCTAGGCATGATCTTTAGAGAGGTCAAGGTCTATCTTCAGTTGTATGTCAAGTTCAAGGCAAGTCTGGGCTACCTATGACCCACTCTAAAACCACCAAAAGTACCAACACCCGAAACAGTCTCCTGTGGATTACTGAATGTGTTCCATTGTTTGACTTGAGTGACAATTTAAAAGTCATTCTGTTGGTGTCTTCCTTCTGTTGGTAACCTGGACTGTCTTTTTGCTTGGTTCTATCTAGGGTGGGTGCAAATGTGCAGTTCTCCTGTGAAGACAATTATGTACTCCAAGGAGCCAAGGGCATCACCTGTCAGAGAGTCACAGAGACCCTTGCGGCATGGAGCGACCACAGACCCATCTGCCGAGGTAAGGTGCCCAATAAGGTTTCCCATACTCTCCCTAGGACAGGATCTTCTGAACACACAGTGGAGTCTAAGTTGGACGCATGGTCTGTAATAGGGAAGGATGTGGTAATGTGTGTGACTTTGTGATGATGTGGCTGAGAAGAAAATCCTTCAAAGTTTGTTAGAAGGTAATTCCTCTAAGGCTACTAATGTTTTCACTGCAGGATAGCCCCACACTATTTTTAAGTAAATAGAAAGTTCAGGTATAAAGTTTTTTTCAGATTCAACTACATATTGAATCTCTTTTAAAGTTAGTTTACATTATGAAACTTGTATTTACCCTTTAATATGCATTTCCTACATCCAATTAATTCCACTTATTTATTCACATATTTAATTAACATAACATTGTACCTACTAGCACGGCACTGGGATGTTTCTATACCTGTCTATATGAGTGAGTGACATTCCCATCAGGGTTAACATATTGACTTCCTTAAAAATATAGGATCCTCCTCCCTCTGCCTCCTCTGTCCTGAGATAACAGGCATATGATACCTCATCATTTCCATCATTATAGCTTTGACAATATGCATCCTAGGGTCATCATTTACTGTACATATTATCTACCACAGCTTCCTAAGTAAGGTCTAGTACCTGCTCACCATCCTCTCTCCTCCCTTCCATGCTCCCACTCTCTCCTGCTTCTAGAAATTATTACTTAGCCCCGTGGAGATGATATCAGTTCTTCCCAGACTCCAGGTATGAGAAGAACCACCTAATCCTTGGGCTTCTGTGCCTGTTATGTTTTCTTACCATAGTCTACTCCAACTCCATACAGAGAAGTCACAGAGGCCTTTAGTGCCTTGACTTCTATTGAAATGCCTAGCAGAAGTGTTCTTAAATTTTTGGGGGGCCTCTGGAGAGGGTGAGACATACTTGAAGAAAATTCCTCAGAGTTGTGTGTGTTATTGACCTTTTCATCAGTTGAGTTTATGGGGCTCTGAGGTTGGCTCAGCCTGTTCTCTGTGGGATAACTTATCTATGGGGCTGTGTGGCACACTCACACTGTTCTTCTGACAACTCTGTTATGCCTAGATCAAGAAGACTGCAAACACCACCAAGGAGCTGATTCCGATGCAAATCACACAAAGGTCTTTATTACAATCTTGAGCAGGGACTCTCACCATCACCAATGCAGTGGATCTGGATAAGATCCCCGAGCTCAGAGGAGCAGGGCTTTTATAGGGTACATGGTACACTCATCACTTTTTCATATATGTAAGCTTCTGGTTAGTTGGTATTTTAAACTCATTTTTCTGGCACGAACAGTTACAAAGGTCAGCCCCTGTAATAGTTGAGTCATTTATCAATAAATTCATTTGACACTCTTAGATAAATGCAGGCTTCCTCTAATTAGCTGTTGCTAGGGGGAAACTGCTCTGATCTCTTTGCTCAGGCCTTATCTGTGGTTTCCTTCTAGGAGCGGAGTGGGGGGTGGACAAAAGGGAATGGAGGCAAGGAAGGGTGTGAGAGCTTGCCTCCAAGAACTGGTTGAAACGTCAGAACATGCAGGAGCCTATGTTCAAAATAGAACTCTTGTAGCCTTGCAGCTCCAGCAGCTTTTTCCACTTGTGAAGCATCCCTTACCATCTGGAAAGGCAAGGTGTTTCAACACTAGTTAGTTGGTGCTCTATATCTCTATTTCTCTCTCTCTCTCTCTCTCTCTCTCTCTCTCACACACACACACACACACACATACACACACACACACACACACACAGAAACAGAGAGAAAAGAGAGAGGAGAGAGAAAGACACACAGACACTTTACTATAAACAGAAAAAAGTAAATGATACACCAGATTCCCACATAGCCTGCACATCTCAGCTTGATATACAGGTTTGTCAATTAAGGTTCTTCTTCCTAAACTGGGCATGGTGGTAGTTCTTTAAGCTCAGCACTCTAGAGGCTGGAGCCTCCTGATCCCAAATCCAAGGATACTGTAGGCTACATAGCAAGGTCCTACTCCCCACATGGTCCCCTCCAGTCTCTGAGCCCTGTAGAACTCTTCAAGCACTGATTTCTACCAGTTCAAGATGACTGAAGTTTTCTCCACTTTCTCCAAAGGGCCTGAGAGGGGAGGGGAAAGGATTGTCAACATGTCAATAGGTTTTCTCAAGTTCTTGCTGACCCTCCTCCTGCCCACTTCAAAGCTGCCTTTCACTATTTAATAGCAATGCCTCAGGTCACACCTCAGACTCTGTACAGGTTACACTTAAGCAATAATAATAATAGTAATAATAATAATAATAATAATAATAATAATAATAATAATAATGGCAAGAGGATGGGGCTGAGTCTGTGTGTTAGGTTCCTGCCACTGACTCACAGAGGTGCTGGCGTGGCTCCCTAAGTGTAATGAGAAGGTGCTGTATTGTCAGAAAACAGAGAGACAACAAACAGGCTCAATTATCAGGGGCCAATCGTCACACCTACTATCTAAAGACTAAGAGAAAGTGTTGTTTTATCTTTATGGGAGGACATATAAACAACTGTCCAGATAGGGCACCAACCAAAGCCCAAAGAAATGACTGCACCCAAGGCTAGCTGGATGAAGAAAAGAATCACTGGGCTTGCTTCCAGGAATATGAATGACTCCCAGAGTTGTAGTGACCAGAGTGAGGTCAACCAGGAGAAGCAACCAGAATGGTTAAACTCAGAACTCTCTCACCCCTCCCCCCATGTTTGGACAGGCCAGTAACTCCTGCATGATGTAATGCCAGCTGATACCTGGCTAGGCTTGTTCTGAGGAAGCTTTAACTTTTTGCTCCCCACCATAGATAAAATTCACACCACACTTACCATTTTGCAAATATCAAACAGCCCACTCTAACAAGCAAGAGGAAATGGGTGGATTTGGCTTTATTAATATATCTTATCTTATACAAGTACCAGAAATACTATCTACACATCATCACAAAGATTATTATGTGATGTCTGTATCCTCAATATTTTACCCACACTATCCCATGGGAATGCAGAGTGTATCTGATGGTTCTGACATGCTTGCCTTCTGACCAGCCACACTATGCCTGCCCAGTGGCTGTGTGTTGCTCAGCACTGCTTTATAAACAGCATGTCTGCCTTCCTTGTCTCCTTCCCAGCCATGGAGAGTTATCAATCTCCTGTGGGTGTGGAGAGGAAATCTCTAAGTGACTCATAATTCTTTTTCTGACTGGCATTTCCATAGCAGAATATACTTTCTTCAATTAAAATCCATAGTCTTTTCTAGACTGTCCATTTTCATGAATGAAGATGCCCTCATCCTTCCTTTGAATGGTCTCTTACTGGCTCCTAATGGCTGGCTGACTCACTGATGGTGAAGAGCCAAAAAATGGGTTCTCATCTACTTCTATAAAAGGATGATGCTGGGTCTCTAATAGGTACAGAAAACTGGATAGTGAACTCCTTAAAGTCCAAATAGTTCTAAAATTAGATCGTAGAAGCATTTGCCAAGATATGAATTACATCCCCATCTTGGGTGTGTAATCTAGTCAATGATGACTGTCGGGGCATTTGGACAGCCATCCTGTGGAAAGTTCCATACAGTGAATGCAATGTCCCAAGAACATTTTTGCCACCATTACAAGTAGTTTGTAGAGAGATAACAATATGTTGTGGATGCTCCCATTCACTCTTGCCTTTTATGAGAGCTCATGGATTAATCACATCAGGTACCTATCCCAAACGTCAACCTTCAATCAGATAGAGGAATAACTGCCCTGAGCATTAAGCCCAAGATAAACCTAAGGATATTTAAGGTCATAGGATCAAGCAAGGCCTGGTCCTCAAGATTCTCAGCCCCATGAAGGGTCTGTAACTATTGGGTTATTACTTGACCTTCTCTGCTTGGGGAATGTCTGACTGAAGCTGTTGATAACACACTGTGAGTCAGAAGTGACCCTGGGTCTAGAAGCTGGTGTGGTTTGCCAAGGCTTACATTATCTAATTAGCCTGGAGGACTGGGGACATTACCTTTCCCTCCAGTAACCAAACAGATGAATGTTGTCACAGCTCAGTAATTACACAAGGGATTCCATTTGAAATTATGCATACTTCATTTAGAGATATGAAAACAGCTATTATGATTTTTTTCTCAGGGTAAAACATTACGAGCTGTTTAAAACTGCATAAGCATCCTTAACTGGCAGTAGAAAAATAAGCAAACAAAAATGATAAGGAGATGATATTGCTTTATTTAAGTGAAATGTTTGGGCTGGTGTTTCATCTCTTGGGGTTTAAAGTAGATGGATGGGGAAGGGGCCTCTCCTGCTGATATGCCTTCCCTGCTGGAGTGGAGGGCTTCAGCAGCTCCCTGGTTTGAAAGGGCACGTAAGAAAAGTGAAGTGTTATTTTCAGTTGTAACCCTAGTTACACAAAAGTTAATTGGAGGCAGCCTGGGTCGCAGAATAAAGTTATTATTACCTCAGGATTCCAGGTGAGGTTAACTAGCATTATCCTCAACGTATTAACTTGTCATGTAGTGAAGCTGTTAAGCATTTTCCTTTCTACTTGTGTTTTATGCCTGTGCAGAAATGACCTTTTAAATGGTAATGAAAAGATTATTTATACCAAAGAGAAGCTTCATGCTATTGGATCACAGGTCTAGCATCAATGTTAGCATTATATTTCATATGGTGGTTATTTGTCCAAGCAGCTATTATGTCAGACAATTAAAGGAACAGGCACATAGCTTCCTTAGTTGTTCTGAATTAGGGGAATTACCTGTGACAGTGAATACTTGAGCTTTATAATTATATATATAATTTATAAGGGTACTGAGGAAACTGTATTTTTTTGCATATTGCTTCATTAAAGAGTTTTAGGTCCATATTTTATACTGCTTGCCTATACTGTTGACCAACAATAGCCTGGAATGAGCTGACTTGGTGCGATGAAATGTCCATCTGAAGCTACTGGCCTTGTGGTACCTATGGTGCATCTTACATCATTGTCAGATGCCAGTGCATCTGAAATCTCTGTTATCCACCCTTCCATCACCATCTCCTCTCTAGGGACCCTCCCCCTGAGTCCCTTGTTTCTTGACAGCATTGTGTGTCTGAACTTTTCCTGAAACATCGCATATGTTTATTTGCTTGTTTCTCAATTCACATAAGGAATTTAATTTCTCTCTCTACTGCACCCTTGGTGTTCAGATCAGCAATTGCAGTCAGCAATCCTTGGCTGCACATACTGTGATATGTCAAAGCCAAGTGAGAGAAAAGCCTTGTACCCTTTAGTTCAGTCCTCAAGTGTCTCTTAGGTGGAATAGTGGTTCCTATTGGAATTATACACTAAGAGTCTTAAGATAAAAGAGCTGAAGATGCAGCATCTGGTAACTGCCTGAGTCAGGTCTGGATACTAGGTGAGGTGATCAGGGGGCTATCGGTCCTTAACTCCTGCACCCTGCTCTGTCCCAGTTTCAGATGATAATCTAGACATTTCAAAAATGATTTATTCTTTTAAAACTATTCACGAAATATACTCTTCATTATATCTCATACAGTATATATTTAATCATATATTAACCATTAATTGTACACATATGTGTTAAATATATTGTATAGTATATGATCTAGTGGTTTGTTTCAAAGAGCTTCCCATGTGATTGGTTCCAGCTCTTGTGGCAATTTCACTGTATTTGAATCAACATTTAACTAATTAAACTATGTTGTTACTATAGAGCAAAAAAGATTCCCTAGGGTTCAAAGTAAGTAATTAAAAACTTACCATTTTTATTCATTAATTATTTGATTATTTGTTTGTTTGTTTTTTGAGGCATGGTCTCACTTTTAGCCTATACTGGTGTCAACCTTCCTGTCTTATGCTCATAAGGGCTGGGATTTCAGGTTTGAACTACCAAACTCAGAAATTATTTTGTTTTAAATGAGTTCAGTCACATGAGGGAAATGTGTTTTTCATTTAATATGTATTCATCAGTCAGATGATAAATGTTCAATGCTGCCTCTAGAAAGGATGGATTTATATATGAATATAAAGTGTTTTGAATAGCCCCGCATGCCTCTCCCATTCAGTTCTCCCCCATCTCTCCCACCACTTTTTCCTTCCAACTTCATGTGCTACTTTTATTAAACCTGAGGGTCACTTAGTGCTGCCTGTAAGTGCATGAATGTAGGACCACTCACTGAACCACGAGGAACCTGAGGAAAACTTACACTCACAGCCCCAGCAGCAGTAAGTTACCAACAGCTCCTCAGGGTGAGACATCATAAGTCCTTCGCCCATCCATGCCTGACTTGATCTTGTGAAGTCTTGTGTTTGCAGTCATAATATCTGTGAGTTCATGTGTGTAATGGCCTTGCCATGTCTACAAATAATGTTTCAATACAGAGGACCACTGCTTCTGGTTCTTACAGTCTGTCTACCCCTTCCTCCATGGTGATCCCTTAGCCTTGGGAAAAAGGGGAGTGATATAGATGACTTATTAGAGCTGAGAACCCCACAGTATCTTATGTGTGGTGAGATCATAGGCAAGATATACCAACTGGTACAATAGTGGCATGAATGTTATGGAAGTGACTAACCATTTTTCTGGTTGGATTTAAAGCTACTCCTCAAGTTGTAATTCTTGCCTGGTACCATTAAGTGGTCCAAACCCTCATAGATGGATGTGTCATAGGACATAGGGGAGGCCCTACTACTGATTGACTTAACAGACAGGATATTAAACTGCCCCTGATGTTCATAATTTTATGCCCATAGTACATCTCTCAGTCTTCATCAGAGAACTGTCTTTCTGCAGTAGGTGGTGATTAAAGCAGAGTTCTACAAATGGTCAAAGTGTAGACAATAAGAGACTGTAGAGTCCATTTTTCTCTTAAAGTACATTTTCAGTACAGTATTTCATAAATTCTAGTTTTATTTGGAAGATGTATAAATTATCAGTGAAACTTGAGTGCACACACTTAGGAAACTCTCCACAGAGTAACCTTTGTTCCACATTCCAACAGTTACTGCTCACAGACATTTAGCAAGGACAGGGGATTGCCAGATATTGACCAAGGCCTTTAGAAGAAGGACAACAACCCTGAACTACACTGTACATAGGCACACATCTGTGCATGTTGGTGACAGGAAACATAGAGATTGCTCTCCAAGGCCCTCGATCCTACTGCATTGTGATTACTTATGTTGCTTAAAGACTTTTCTGACCATTTGAATGCCTTCCTAGTAAAAACAAAACAAGCAAACAAACAAAACAACTACAAGATCAGAAGTTACCTTCCCTTGAAGAGCACAATAAGACTTCCCAGGGCCTGTCCATCCAGCTCTCCCAGAACACAGGAGCTGCACCATCATCCATTCCAGGAAAAAGTGCATGGTCGGAGTGAAGAGCAGAGCCCACTGGCAGATCTTCAGCCTTCTGGCTTTCTGAGTTCCCAGAGCTTCATCTCTGTTCCTGCTCAGGTAGACCTGGCCAAGCTCCTACCGCCCTGCTTCCCACTCCATTCCTCAGTGATGCCTATGCACGCCAGCCACTTTTCCTTATCTTCCAGCAAGGATTCTCTTACTTTTCCCTACTATGTGTGTCCAGTGGAGGAGAGTGGTACATACAGACAGTAGTTATCCAACTCCCATACTCTGATGAAGTTCCCTTGCTGTCTTCTATTCAATGGAGCACTCTATCTTGCTTCACATCCTCTCTTCTGAAGCTCTTTTCTTTCCTCCCTATTTTCTTTTTAAGTGAATAGTTTATTTAATTATTTCATCCTCATGGTATTGTGAATAGGAACTAAGGTTTCATACATGGTAAGCAATGGCTTTACCACTGGTGGACATGTACGGTCATTCACTAACTTGAGAGGCTGCTCAATAAACACACAGACTTCCTGTAAGAATCTTTTCTCAGGAATGGGTGAGATAGATTCCATGAAGTTCTGAAGCAAATTTTTAGTAAGACTGTTAAAGGACCATGCTTAACACAGACTAAAGTGGCATGCAGTGGGTACTGGTGGGCTAGATTATGTGAGCTTTCTTGTTGGGCAAAGTGGGACCTAATGATTGAAGGAGCCCAAACAATCAGTGGGAATGTAATGAAATAGCTTCTGACATCTCCAGATATGTCTTCTCAAGGTCTTAAATACTCAGCTATCCCTGTGACTATTCTTATTCACAATTTTATGCACACACACACACACACACACACACACACACACACACACACACATATATATATATAATTTGTGATTAAGACTGTATCTATAAAAGCTGTTAATTATGAAGTACAGCAAAGTTGAAATGCAAATTAAAGGCACTATTACTCAAGATGTATTGATGATACCTTTTCTGAAGACTTTTTAACTGAGGAAAAGTGTTAAAATGATTTTTAAACTAATGAGTTTGTCAGTGTTAAAATAGTTAAGCAATCTCAAAATGGTTTAAACAAATTTCACATTGGAAGTTCATGATCTTTTCTGAAAACATGTTCCTAAAATAGATAGATCACAGCATGAAGATTAGCATATAGGGTAGGCCCATGCTTCCAGAAAGCTCTTCGCGGTGACCTATGATGCCCCTCCATGCCCATGAAAATTTGAAAAAAAAAAAGTCTCTTCTTTAACAACGCAGTTCATTTAGGCAGAAAATTCTGGTATTTGAAAAGTCATTTTAAACATATTTACACATGTATAGTCTACTAGTTTTTAGATAATTATGTCTATAGTGAGTACTCAGCAACTTCTAAGTGGCTGGATGTGACTCTCAATGTCAGGTCAAGGACTCATACCTGCACTCTTGGTGCTGAGCATGTACCATCAAATGAAGAGAAGCCCTAGACTCACAGCCCGAGTAGACAAAGAAAGGTAGGGAGAAATAATGACAGTGATAGAAGCATAACTTCTACAAAGGAGTATTATTTTTTTCCAGGAACAGTCATGGTTTAAATCGTCTTAATATGGGTGTAGATGAAAGAGGAGACTGTATGTTCCTGCAGTGCTAGTGGAGACTCCTGAATCCCCTACACGATAGCCCTTGCAGGTCAGGAGACCTACAGCATTGACCCTTGGTGTCAAGTTTCCTAGAACAATTGGCCGGAATGTGTCATCAACCAAGGGCTGATGGGAAGAGAAAGTGCATGAGCCATGAACATGACAGATGTTCTATTGGGAGGCCATGTGTCTTCTCTGTATGATGATGTCTCACCTAATCCACAGGGTGGCCGTATGTGCTCTCTGCATGACAGTGTCTAGGGAAATGGAGTATAGGTACCATCCCATACAAGTAGCCTTTTTGGTCTTTTGCCAGGCCCAGTATGAGTTATTAATATTCAGCTCAGAGACCACACTGATACTTGATTTACAAGTTATCCCAATGATTTGGAAACATCAAATGTTGAGAAAGAAAAATGTGATTGAAATACTTTTTGTCTCAAACCAAGCCATTTCCATCTATTTCAGTTTCCAGGCTTCAGTTGCTTTTTCGTTTCAGCTTCAAGATGAAGAAAAAAGACAACGATGCCTTCCTTTGCTTTTGGAGTCATTGTTCCTATTTCCTTTAAGCTTTCCACCTCACAATACACTCAAGTTCCTGTTTTCATTGTCCTCGGTGCACTACAAGAATTGGCATAGTTTCTGTGAAATAGAATCTAAGCACTGAGTGAGATTTTGGCATCTCATCCACCATCCTCATATGAATGAAATAGAAGAGATGAAACTACGTTAGAAGTCCATCCTACGTGACATATGGCACTGGTGCCCAATCCCACTGTGTTCAGTTCCACTAGCATCTCACTGCATCTGTGGAAATATGGATAGATATACAGATTCCCTGTTCAAATGAACACATAGGAAACGTGGTTTTGTGCCCCATTGGCATTTGAAATTGATTGATTTGACACTGATCTTTCCCTGTCACAGGGGCCATAAGTGACATTGTCTTTGAAAATGTCCTCTAACAAGGTACTCTCCCCCACACTGTAAATATTAGGCAAGGTTGCTAAAGGCTGAGCAAAAGACCATTGCCAACTTTACATAGTGACCTATTAAAAGTAGATCTCATGGGCACTAGAGTGATAGATCAGCAGTTAAAAGACACTTGCTACTCATAAAGAGGAGCAACATGCAGTTTCCAGAACCAACAATGGTTAGCACTCAACTGCCTGTGATTCCAGCTACCAGGGATCTGATATCTGGGCTTCATACCTGTCTTCCTCCCTAATCTCACATGTTCATACCCACATTCAGACATGCACAACAAATAAATTAAAAATAAATCTTTTTATGATATAGTTAAAGACTATGTTGGTGCAGCAATATATATTTAGGAACATACACATTTATACAACAATTAAAGGAAAAGAGTCCATGAATTTGAAAGAGATTGGAGAAGGTAGATGTGGCATGGTTTAGAGGGAGGACAGGAAAGGAGAAAATGATGTAATTGTCTTTGTTTTTTTTTTTTATTTATTCAAGTCACCCCTCCATTATCACCCCCTCCTCCACACCCTCCAGGTTCCACCCTCCAACCCTCTAACCCCTCTCCCAAACATCCTATCCCTCTGTTGGGGGGTACCTCCATGTATAGGCCCCACACAGTTTGTTAGTCACTTGAGGTCTAAGAGCTTCCTCTTGCACAGGGGGCATAGATGGCAGTTCCACTAGGGTGGAGTGACCCACTAACAGGTAACCAAGTCCATGTTCCTGCTCTTTTGGGTCTATTGATTATAGGATGGTTATCACTGGTAAAAACTGGTAAAAAACAGTTATAAGTGAATATATGCCATATTTACCTTTCTGAGTCTCAGCTCACTCATGATGAGCTTTTCTAGTTCCATCCATTTGGATGAAAATTGTATTATTTCCTTGTTTCTGATGGCTGAATAGTATTCCATTGTGTAAATGTACCACAGTTTTTTTAATCCGTTCTTCAGAATAAGGACATCTGGGTTGTTTCCAGTTTCTAGCTATTACAAATAAGGCTGCTATGAACATAGATGAGGATATGTCCTTGTCATTTGGTGAAGAATCATTTGGATGTATACCCAGAAGTGGTATGACTAGATCTTGAGGTAGAGCTATTCCAAGTTTTCTAAGAAAACCACCAGACTGATCTCCATAGTGGTTGTACAAGCTTGCACTCCCACCAGCAATGGAAGAGTGTTGCCCTTTCTCCACAACCTTGCCAGCATGTGCTGTCATTTCAGTTTTTGATCTTAGCCATTCTGATAGGAGTGAGATGGAATCTCAGAGTAGTCTTGAGTTGCATTTCTCTGATGATTAAGGATGCTGAGCATTTCTTCAGGTGTCTCTTGGCCATTTTAGATTCCTCTTTTGTGAATTCTTGATTTAGCTCGGTATCCCTTTTTTATTGGGTTACTTGGTTTCTTGGTGTTTAATTTCTTGAGTTCTTTATAAATTTTGGCTATTAATCCTCTGTCAGATGTGAGGTTAATGAGGATTTTTCCTAATCTGTAGGCTGCCATTTTGTTCTAATGACAGTGTCTTTTGCCTTACAAAAGCTTTTCAGTTTCATAAGGCTCCATTTGTTGATTGTTGGTCTTAGGGCCTATGCTATTGGTGTTCTGTTCAGGAAGTTGTCACCTTTACCAATGAATTCGGGGCTTTTCCCCACTTTCTCTTCTGTAAGATTTAGTATGTCTGGTTTTATGTTAAGGACTTTGATTCACTTGGTCTTAAGTTTTGTGCAAAGTGATAAATATGGGATTTGCATTCTTTTACATGTTGACTTCCAGTTAGACCAGCACAATCTGTTGAAGATTCTGTCCTTTTTCCATTGTATGGTTTGGCTTCTTTGTCAAAAATTAACTGACAGTAGGTGTGTGGGTTTATTTCCAGGTATTCAATTCAATACCATTGATCAACTTCTCCGTGTCTATACCACTACCATGCTATTTTTACTACCATTGTTCTGTAGTATAACTTGAAATCAGGGATGGTAATACCTCCAGATATTGTTTTATTGTGCAGGATTGATTTAGCTATTCTGGAATTTTCTTATTTTTTAAATTTATTTATGTATTACTTCAGGTTACATTTCCACCATAGTGTCCTCTTTCCATCCCTCCCAGTCACGCCCGCCCACCCTCTATCCCATAACACTTCCATCCTACTCCTCTGGAGTGGAGTGTTCCTACATAACAGTCCCCCACCCCAGTTCAGCAGTTACATGAGGGCCAAGAGCCTCCTCATAGACTGGGGGGAATATAAGGCAGCACCACTAGGGCTAAGAGACTCATTGACAGGAAAAAAAAAGTCTATGTTTATGTTCTCTTTGGTGCATTCGTTGTAGTATAGTTATCCTGTACTATATGGCTAAAATCCGACTATAAGTGAATAGATGCCAAGTGCAACCTTCTGGGTCTGGGTTAGCTCACTCAGGATGAGCTTCTCTAGGTCCATCCATTTGGCTGCAAATTGCACGATTTCATTGTTTCTGATAGCTGAGTAGTATTCACTTGTGTAGATGTACCACAGTTTTTTAATCTATTCTTCGGTTGAGGGACATCTAGATTGTTTCCAGTTTCTACCTATTACAAATAAGGTTGTTATGAATATAGATGAGGACACTTCCTTATGATTTGGTGAGGAATCATTTGGATGTATACCCAGAAGTGGTATGGCTGAGTCCCAAGGCAGAACTATTCCAAGTTTTCAAAGATATGGCCAAACTGACCTCCATAGTGGTTGCACAAGTCTGTACTCCCACCAGCAATGGAGGAGGGTTCCCCTTTCTCCACACACTCGCTACTTGTGCTGTCATATGAGCTTTTAATCTTAGCCATTCTGACAGGTATGAGATAGAACCTCAGAGTCATCTTGAGTTGTATTTCTCTGATGATTAAGGATGCTGAGCATTTCTTCAAGTGTCTCTCAGCCATTAGGAATTCCTCCTTTGTGAATTCTCTGTTTAGCCCTCTTCCCCATTTTTTGATTGGATTATCTGGTTTCTTGGCATTTAATTTCTTGAGTTCTTTGTAGATTTTGGATATTAGCCCTCTGTCAGATGTGGGGTTGGTGACGATTTTTCCCAATCTGTAGGCTGCTGTTTTGTTCGAATGACAGTGTCTTTTGCCTTACAGAAGCTTTTCAGTTTCATGAGGTCCCATTTATGGATCGTTGGTCTTAGATCCTGAGCTGTTGGTGTTCTGTTCAGGAAGTTGTCACCTGTGCCAATGAGTTCGAGGGTTTTCCCCACTTTCTCTTCTAGTAGATTTAGTGTGACCAGCCTTATGTTAAAGTCTCTGATCCATTTGGACTTAAGTTTTGTACAAGGTGATAGGTATGGGTCTAATTTCATTCTTGCACATGTGGACATCCAGTTGGACCAGCACTATTTGTTGCAGATGCTGTCCTTTTTCCTTTGTGCGGTTTTGGCTTCTTTGTCAAAAATTAGGTGACCATAGGTGTGTGGGTTTATTTCTGGTACTTCAATTTGATTCCATTGATCTACTGGTCTTTTCTATACAAGTACCATGCTGTTTTTATTACTATTGCTGTGTAGTGCAGCTTGAAATCTGGGATGGTGATACATCCATATATATATATATATATATATATTTTTTTTTTTTTTTTGTACAGCATTGATTTAACTATTCTGGGTTTTTTGTTGTTCCATATGAAAGTGAGAATTGCTTTTTCCAGGTCTACTAAGAATTGTGTTGGTATTTTGATAGGAATTGCAATGAATCTGTATATTGTGTTTGGTAGGATGGCCATTTTTATTATGTTGATTCTACCTATCCATGAGCATGGGAGATCTTTCCATCTTCTGATGGATGTCCTCTTCAATTTCTTTTGTCAAGGACTTGAAGTTCTTGTCATAGAGTTCTTTCACTTGCTTGGTTAGCGTTACTCCCAGGTATTTTATATTGTTTATGGCTATTGTGAAGGGTGTTGTTTCCCTGATTTTTTTCTCAGCCCATTTGTTTGTTGTATAAAGAAGGGCTTCTGATTTTTTTGAATTAATTTTGTATCCAGCCACCTTGCTGAAGGTGTTTATCAGCTGTAAGAGTTCTCTGGTGGAATTTTTGGGGTCACTTATGTATACTATCATATCATCTGCAAATAGGGATAATTTGACTTCTTCCTTTCCAATTTGTATCCCCTTGATCTCCTTCAGCTATCTTATTGCTCTAGCAAGAACTTCAAGTATTATGTTGAAGAGATATGGTGAAAGTGGACATCCTTGTCTTTTCCCTGAGTTTAGAGGAAATGCTTCAAGTTTCTCTCCATTTAATTTGATGTTGGCTCCTGGCTTGCTGTATATCGCCTTCATTATTTCTAGGTATGGTCCTTGTATGCCCATTCTCTCCAGGACTTTTTTAGTATTTTATTAAATATTTTTGCATCTATGTTCACGGGGGAGATTGGTCTGAAGTTCTCTTTCTTTGTTGGGTTTTGTGTGGTTTAGGAATTAGGGTAACTGTGGCCTCATAAAATGAGTTTGACAGTGTTCTTTCTGATTCTATTTTGTGGAAGAGTTTGAAGAGTATTGGTATTAGCTCTTCTTTGAAGGTCTGGTAGAATCCTGTGCTGAAACCATCTGGCCCTGGGCTTTTTTTGGTTGGGAGATTTTTAATAACTGTTTCTATTTCCTTAAGGGTTATAGGGCTATTTAATCTATTAACCTGATCTTGATTTAGCTTTGGTAGGTGGAATCTATCAAGAAAATTGTCCATTTTACTTAAGTTTTCAAATTTGGTGGAGTATATATTTTTAGAGTATGACCTAAAGATCCTCTGGATTTCCTCAATATTTGTTGTTATTTCTCACTTTTCATTTCTGATTTTGTTTATTTTGTTTTTTTTCCTCTGCCTTTTAGTTTATTTGGCTAAGGGTTTGTCTATTTTGTTGATTTTCTCAAAGAACCAACTCTTGGTTTCATTGATCCTTTGTATTATTCTTTTTGTTTCTAAGTTGCTGATTTCAACCCTAAGTTTGATGATTTTCTGCCTTCTGCTCCTCTTGGGAGTGTTTGCTTCTTTTTTTTTTTTTCTAATTCATCCAGTTTAGCTGTTAATTCACTAATATGAGCTGTCACAATTTTCTTTTTGAAGGTGCATAGTGCTCTGAACTTTCCTCGTAGCACAGCTTTCATTGTGTCCCATAGGTTTGGGCATGTTGTGCCTTCATTTTCTTTGGATTTTAAGAGGTCTTTGATTTTCTTCTTTAATTCTTCCGTGACCCAGTAGTCATCCAGTAAAGAGTTGTTCAATTTCCATGTGTGTGTAGGCTTACTGTTGTTTCTGTTGTTGTTGAAGTTCAGCTTTATTCCATGGTGGTCTGATAAGATACAAGGGGTTATTTCAATTTTCTTGTATCTGTTGAAGCTTGCTTTGTGTCTGAGTATATGGACGATTTTGGAAGAGGTTCCCTGTAGTGCTGAGAAGAAAGTGTATTCTTTTGTGTTTGAGTGAAATGTTCTGTAGATATCTGTTAGGTTCATTTGGTTCATGACCTCTGTTAGACTCATTATTTCTATGTTTGGTTTCTGTCTTGATGACCTATCCATTGTTGTAAGTGGGGTGTTCAGGTCTTCCACTACTAATGTGTGGAGATCGATGTATGTTTTAAGCTTTAGAAGTGTTTCTTTTACAAATGTAGGTGCCTTTAGTTTTGGGGCATAAATGTTCAATATGATGAATATTTTCTTTAATGAGTATGTAATGTCCTTCTCTATCTTTTATGATTAACTTCAGTTGGAAGTCTACTTTGTTTGATATTAAGATGGCTACACCAGCTTGTTTCCTGGGTCTGTTTGCTTGAAAAACCTTATCCCAGCCCTTTACTCTGAGATAGTGTCTATCTTTGTTAGTGAGATGCATTTCTTGTATGCAGCAAAAGATGGGTCTTATTTACGGATACAATCTGTAAGCCTGTGTCTTTTTATTGGGGTGTTGAGTCCACTGATGTTGATGGATATTAATGACCCAAAGGTTGTTATTTCCTATTATTTTGGTGTAGGTGGTGGTTCTGTGTTTCTTTTGGTTTAGTTGCAGTGGAGTTTTTTGTTTCCTCTGATTTCTTAGGTGTAGTTATCTTCTCTGGGTTGGAATTTTCCTTCTAGTCAGGGAAATATGACTCCAACAAAATGCAGCTATATTAGTACAGCAAGCCCTGACCACTCCACCACAGCTGAAACACATGAAAACGATGACCACTCTGTATTCTGGAAAGTGAAAGAGTCCTTTCAAGAAGAATTTAAATCTCTGAAGGAATTCAAAGATTCCACAATTTTACAAGTGAAAGCAACGGAGAATAACATAAGAGATCTCCAAGCCAAAGCGGCTCAACTTGAACAGGAAAGAGACAAGGCAATAAGCAAATGGAGCAGGAAACATATAAAATTAATAAAATGTTTCAATACTTGAAACTGGAATTGGATAATCAAGAGAAGAGAACAGGAACTACAGACATGAGTATCAAAAATTGGATACAAGAGATAGAAGACAGGATCTCATGCGTGGAAGATTCGATGGAAGAAATCAGTACAACAACCAAAGAAAATGAGGAAGCTAAAAAAGTTCTCACCCATAACATCCAAGAAATCAAGGACTCAATGAAAAGATGGAACCTAAGAATTATAGGCATAAAGGAAAGAGAAGACAACCCTGACTCTGAGGTCCAGGAAATATCTTCAACAAAAT
The DNA here is from genome assembly GCA_907164525.1 of Lophiomys imhausi. Lineage (NCBI taxonomy): Eukaryota > Metazoa > Chordata > Mammalia > Rodentia > Muridae > Lophiomys > Lophiomys imhausi. The sequence goes on along the minus strand of CAJQZJ010033660.1, from coordinate 2,879,715 downwards.
CATAGAAGAAAACTTCCCAAACCTAAAGAAAGAGTTGCTAAAAAAATTCCAAGAGGCATACAGAACACCAAACAGATTAGATCAGAAAAGAAACTCCTATCACCATATAATAATTGAAACTCCAAATGTACAGAACAAAAAAAGAATATTAAAAGCTGAAAGAGAAAAAGGTCAAGTAACATAATGGCAGACCCATCAGAATTACACCTGACTTCTCCTCAGAAATTTTAAAAGCCAGAAGAGCCTAGGCAGATGTCCTCCAAGCCCTGACAGAACATAGGTGCCCAGCCAGACTACTATACCCAGCAAAACTCTCTATCAACATAGATTTAGAAAACAAGATATTCCATGGCAAAATCAAATTTAAACAGTATCTACCCACAAATCCAGCCCTACAAAAGATCCTAGAAGGAAAATTCCACTGGGTTTTTCCTTTTTCCATATGAAGTTGAAAGTTGTTCTTTCAAGGTCTATAAAGAATTGTGTTGGTATTTTATGGGAAATACATTGAATATGTGTATTGCTTTTAGTAGGATGGGCATTTTTATTATGTTGGTCCTACCTATCCATGAACATGGGAGATCTTTCCATCTTCTGATATCCTCTTCAATTCCTTTCTTCAAGAACTTGAAGTTCTTGTTGTACAGGTCTTTCACTTGATTGGTTAGAGTTATCCCCAGGCATTTTATATTGTTTGTGGCTATTGTGAAGGGTGTTGTTTCCCTAATTTTTTTCTCACCCCATTTATCTTTTGTGTAAAGAAGGGCTACCAATTTTTTTTGAGTTAATTTTGTATCTAGCCACCTTGTTGAAAGAGTCACTCAGCTGTAGGAGTTCTCTGGTAGAATTTGTGAGGTCACTTATGTATACTATCATATCGTGTGTAAATAGGTATAATTTGACTTCTTCCTTTCCAGTTTGTATCCCTTTCATCTCCTTTAGTTGTCTTATTGCTCTGGATAAAACTTCAAGTACTATGTTGAAGAGATATGTGGAGAGTGGGCATCCTTTCCTTGTCCCTGATTTTAGAGGAAATGCTTCAAGTTTCTCTCCATTTAATTTTATGTTGGCTACTGGCTTGCTGTATATCACCTTTATTATTTCCAGGTATGGTCCTTGTATGCTAGCTCTCTCCAAAATTTTTAACATATATGTTGGATTTTGTCAAATGCTTTTTCAGCATGTAATGAGATTATCATGTGATTTTTTTTTCTTTCACCTTGTTTATCTGGTGGAGGACATTAACGGATTTTTGTATGTTGAACCAACCCTGCATTCCTGGGATGAAGAAGCCTACTTGATCATGGTGTATGATACTTTTGATGTGTTCTTGGATTTAGTTTGCAAGTACTTTATTGAGTATTTTAGCATCTATGTTCATGAGGGAAATTGGTCTGAAGTTCTCTTTCTTTGTTGAGTCTTTATGTGCTTTAGGTATCAGGGTGACCATGGACTCATAGAATGAATTTGGTAGTGTTCCTTCTGTTTCTATTTTGTGGAAGAATTTGAAGAGTATTTGTATTAGCTCTTCTTTGAAGGCTTGGTAGACTCTGTGCTGAAACCATCTGACTCTGGGCTTTTTTTGGATGGGAGAATTTTAGTGACTTCTTCTATTTCCTTAGGGGTTATAGGATTGTTTAATTTACTAACCTGATCTTGATTTAATATTGGTAGTGGAATCTATCAAGAAAGTTGTCCATTTCATTTAGATTTGCAAATTTTGTAGAATACAGGTTTTTGAAATAAGACCTAAAGATTCTTAGATTTCCTCGATGTCTGTTGTTATTTCTCCCTTTTCATTTCTGATTTTTCTGATTTGGGTATTTTCCCTCTGCCTTTTAGTTAGTTTGGCTATGGAATTGTCTATTTTGTTGATTTTTCTCAAAGAACAAACTCAGTTTTTGTCTATTCTTTATATTGTTCTTTTTGTTTCTAAGTTATTGATTTCAACCCTAAATTTGATGATTTCCTGCCATCTGCTCCTCTTGGTAGTGTTTGTTTCTTTTTTTTCTAGTTCTTCCAGTTCTGCTGTTAAATTGCTAGTATTTTTCTTTTTGAAGGCACTTAGTGCTATGAACTTTCCATGTAGTACTGCTTTCATTGTGTCCAATAGGTTTGGGTATATTATGTCTTCATTTTCATTGAGCTTTAGGAAGTCTGTGATTTCCTTCTTTATTTCTTCCCTGACCCAGTAGTCATTAAGAAGAGAGTTTTTAAATTTCTATGAATATGTAGGCTTTTTGATATCTCTGTTGTTGTTGTTGAATTTCAGCTTTAATCCATGGTGGTCTGATAAGATACAAGAGGTTATTTCTATTTTCTTGTATCTGTTAAGGCTTGCTTTGTGACAGACTATATGATCAATTTTGGAGAAGGTTGCCTGTGGGGCTGAGAAGAAGGTGTATTCTTTTGAGATCAGGTGAAATGTTCTATAGATATCTGTTAGGTTCATTTGATTCATGACCTCTGTTAGTGTCATTGTTTCTCTGTTTGGCTTCTCTCTTGATGACCTGTCCATTGGTGTGAGTGGGGTGTTGAAGTCTCTCACTATTGATGTGTGGGGATCAATGTGTGGTTTGAGCTTTAGTAGTATCCCTTTTACAAATGTGGGTGCCCTTGTATTTTGGGAATACATATTTAGTATTGAGATGTCATCTTGATGAATTTTTCCTTTGACAAGTATATTGTGTCCTTCCCTATTTTTTTATTAATTTCTGTTGAAAACCTATTTTATTGGATATTAGGATGGCTACTGCAGCTTGCTTCCTGGGACCATTTGCTTGGAAAACCTTTTCCCAACCTTTTACTCTGATGCAGAGTCTATCTTTTCTGGTGAGGTATGTTTCTTGTATGCAGCAAAATGATGGGTCTTGTTTATAGATCCATTCTGTAAGCCTGTGGTTTTTTTATTGGTTTTGTCTTGGAATATCTTATTTTCTCCATCTATGATGATTGAGAGTTTTGCTGGATACAGTAGACTAGGCTGGCACCTGAGATCTCTGAGGGCTTGTAGGATATCTGATCATGCCCTTCTGGCTTTTAATGTTTACAAGAAAAAGTTGGGTGCAATTCTAATGGGTCTGTCATTATATTTTACTTGGCCTTTTTCTCTTACTGCTTTTAATATTATTTCTTTGTTCTGTATATTTGGAGTTTCAACTATTATGTGGCATGGAAAATTTCTTTTCTGATCCAATCTGTTTGGGGTTCTGTATGCCTCTTGGATTTTTACTGGCATTTCTTTCTTTAGGTTTGGGAAATTTTCTTCTATGATTTTGTTGAAAATGTTTCATGGACCTTGGAGTCTGGAGTCTTCTCTTTCATCTATTCCTATAATTCCTAAGTTCTGTTTTTTCAATGAGCCCTTGATTTCTTGCATGCTGTGGGTGAAGACTTTTTTGGATTTCTCATTTTCTTTTGTTGTATTGATTTCTTCAATTGAGTCTTCCATGCCTGAGATTCTGGTCTTCCATCTCTTGTATCCTACTGGTGATGCTCATACCTGTAGTTCCTGTTCTCTTTTCTTGGTTTCCCCTCCAGGATTGTCTCTTCTTGTGGTTTTTTTTTTTTTTTATTGCCTCCATTTCCAATTTCAAGTCCTAAAATAGTTTATGCATTTCCTGTTCCAATTTGGTTGTCTTTGCTGGCAATTCTTCCATGGCTTTGTCTCTTTCCCATTCTTGTTTGGCTGAGTTAGCCTGGAAGTCTTCAAAGGAATTCTTCATTGCTTTCATCTGTAGGATTGTGGCTTCTTTAAATTCTTTAAGGGATTGATTTTCTTTTAAGGTCTCTATTATTTTCATAAGTGTAGATTTGCCATCATCTTCTTATGTTTCAGCCATAGTGGGATGGTCAGGACTTGCTGTATTAGTGTGGCAAATTTTTGTTGGAGTCATATTTCCCTGACTTTTGTCAGTTCTGTTCATTTGCTGGTCTTTTGTCATCAGATGTTCCTTAGCTTTTGTTCCTAGTGCCTTCTGAACTTGCTGACAAGGAAGGGGTTTTAGTGTGAAGGCCTTATAATCTTGTTGATCTGTAGCTCTGCACAGGTTGTGTAGTCTTGTATAGTCCTATGTAGTCCTGTGGGTGAAGGTCAGCAAATCACAGGAAGCACAGGTCTGGAAGATATCATTTGGAGAGACTGCCCCCAGCTCAGAGAAGCTTGGAAGGTCCCAGGGCATTGGTCAGGGCAGGGCATTGGTGGAGGGGAAGGAAGTGGAGAGATCTAACCTAGGTGTTGAGGTTCAAGGAGACCCCAGGCAGTGCAGGGTCTGAAAGATTGAGCTGGATGCTCCCGAGGAGACCTTGTCACCTCAGGTGGAGCAGGGAAGGCACAGTGGAGCTTGGGGCACAGCTCTTCAGCTCAGGTGATCTGCTGCCTCTGTCCCAATATGCTGGTCTGAACAGGGAAGGTGGGGAAGGGGAAGGGAGAAATTCAACCTGTGTAGTCCTGAAGGTGAAGGTCAGCAAATCGAGGGAGGCCCAGGTCTGGAAGATGTCGTTTGGAGAGACCACCCCAAGCTCAGACCAGCTTGGTGAGTCTCAGGGTGTTGTGTAGGGTGTTGGGCAGGGGGAGGGAAGGGGAGATCTACCCTAGGTGTTGTGGTTCAGGGAGACTCGAGGTGGTGCAGGGTCCAAAGGATGGAGCTGGATGCTCCTGGGGAGTGGGGCCTTGTCACCTCAGACAGAGCAATGGTGAAAGTACAGTGGAGTTTAGGGCACTGCCTCAGTTCAGGTGAGCTGGCTCTTTCTGGAAGGGCTGGTTGGAGCAGGGGAGGTGGGAGCAAGGAAAGGGAGAAATCTGACCTCTGTTGTTCTGAGGGTGAAGGTCAGTGAATCTCAGGAGGCACAGGTCTGGAAGATGTCCTGTGGAGAGAATGCCCCGGACTCAGAGCAGCTTGGAGGGTCCCAGGCATTAGGCAGGGCAGGACATTGGTGGGGAGGAGGGAAGTGGAGATCTTACATAGGTGTTGGGGTTCAGGGAGACCTGAGGTAGTGCAGGGTCTGAAGGATGGAGCTGGATGCTCCTGGAGAGTGAGGCCTTGTCACCTCCAGCAGGGCAAGGAAAGTACAGTGGAGCTTAGGGCACAGTTCTCAGCTCAGGTGAGCTGGCTCTGTCCCAAAATGCTAATCTGCACAGGGAAGGTGGGGGCAGGGAGGTAATTATCTTTTTTAAAAAAATAAAATTTTATGTTTTTCTCTCCTATGAAGAGCCTAGATTTAAATATAAATTTGTATTTATGCATACTTAGGACATGAATGTAGAACCAGGTCTGTATGGGAAGAGGTTGGGGGGGAAAGAGAAAACACTGCTTATTTTCTTTCATGTATGGGACCTAGATTAAAGTATACACTCACACGTGAAAACAGGTGGTGTGTGGTAGGGGAATGAAGAGGACCAGTAGGGAACAGAAAGAGATGAATATGAACAGTTATACAAGTATATGAAAATGTCAGATTGACACCTATTATTTTGTATGCTACCTAAAAATGAACCTCATAATAAAACAAAAAACTAAAAAGAACCAACCCATCCCACATGATGTCCTTTTCATGCTGATGAACTCCTGGGCAAATTGTTTTGTTTCCATCTGTTTCCAGCCAGGACATGTGGATCAAACCTGCGTGGGCCAAGCGGTGTCATCACCTCCCCTAACTACCCTGTGCAGTATGAGGACAATGCCCACTGCGTGTGGGTCATTACCACCACTGATCCAGACAAGGTAAGGCTCCTCCACCCACCCAGGTGCTGTCAGCAGTTGTCTCTGGTTAGCAGACTTCCTGGGCAGTGGCTGACAGTGGCTAGTGTCCACTCATCCTCATCCATCGATAGAGTACAGCCAGGACGCAGTACAGCCCTAGGAGGCTGTTCCTGCCATTGAGTACACTGTGCTGCCTCATTCCCTGGGCATCTTTCTCATGTCAGGCTTACTGTTTGGTCAACTGTATCCTCTAGCTTGAAATTTCACAGTGTTCTTTGCTGGAAGCTCTTCTGCTGGATAGAGCCACAGAGCTGACTTTCCCACACAGTTCTAAAATGAGGCTTTTGGTTTTCCCATCTCTGAAACTTAACAGGTCTCTGTCCTTTTCCAGTGTCTTGTGATAATATATTAAGGAGAATGTTTTCCATATCCATGATAGCTGAAACGGTGTGAGCTCTCTGTAAGTTTACAATATGTCCTTTGCCATGCTATGGTCACCTCTTACACCACAGGTGAGGAAAAGGTACTCACAACTGTTTTATTTGCTGTGAGATGAACTGTCTTTAATGCATTCTAAGTTCAATGAAATGGAGAGCAGACCACACGAGTGGGATGCCTTTGTATCATTTTCATTAAAAAACTGACAACAAACTATTCTGACACCGATTCCAAACAATATGCAATAAACACTGCTAGAGGAACAGCTTTCTGGTAATATTAATTTACTGAGTCTTCTAAGTGGTCCTGACATTTTGTGTCTACAGTGGCCACATGTCCGTTTCTGCAGATTGGAAACCCCTACCCTCATTTCTGTTCAGCTTTCCTCCCTCACTGGAGTCCCAGCCCTGCAGCAGAGAAAGGCTGGTTTATATCCGATGACACATGCACCAGACCCTTGTTGAATTCAGTTTGCTGAATTCTGTTATAACACTGCAGTTATGATTTATATTCAATGCCAGTTCTGATAAACAGAAATGAGTAACGATCAGGCAGCTGTATGGGCCTACTCTGCAAACCCGAATGAATTTCTGAGCAGTGATAGACCACAAAGGCTCCAGGTTTTACTGTGGTGCCTCTCAAAATGGTGTAGTTCCCAGGACAGCAACCACACCAAGGCAAACACACTGGATTTCTGTACACCAGACAGAGTTTCAGTTCATTTCCCAGGTCCTATCCTCAGCACTAGATATATATACTCTCTGCATAGAAGGTGTGTGGACTTGAGTATGTTAGCAGACCTTCTGAACTTCAGAGCTGGCATTGTCAAAGAGACTGGAGGATTGTTTTCCTTCACTAGGGGCTGTAAAGAATCAATTGCTTCATGAGCCTGTTACCACAGAGGCATCATCCACATAGAGTATTAGACATGGAAATGGTAACAACACATAACAAGAGCTGACCAAGGACTTAGCAGCTTGGGAAAACCTGTATCAAACCAACAGTTAGGTTAAACTGGAGTTAAGGTACACCATGTCCCTTGTCTGTAATTGCTTTCCTTGATTTTCACATCCACATATTTATGGAATATTCCACTTTGTCTCCATCAGGTGAAGTCGTTTGACCTTGGGAACTTATCAAAGGCTTGAAAGTTGGATAGGAATGTTTGGGGAAGAAATAGAAAACAATTGTGTTTGCTTTCTTTGTGGTATACTAGATGTAGAATTGAATTAATGGCGAGTATATTTTACCTCTACTGCCATGCAGTGCAAGCAAGAATACATGTTTATGTTCTCGCTATAGAGATGCCATTGCAACCAAAGGGTCTGATTGTGACATTTATAAAGCACAAAATGTTTTATTTTTGCAATTAAGGAGGTAGGACAACCTCTTTTGCTAGATTTCATTTTGGCAATAATATAACTAAAAGGAATAGATCAATATAAATCAAAGGAATGGGTTAGTTAGTGTCTACATATCCCCTGTGGCTTAGCAAAAAGAAATGTATGGAAAATCACACGGAAGTGGGGAGTTCCTTATGAGGAGTGTGGTAGTGACCCCACCAAGCATGTGTTCTTCCTGCATGCTGTGGCATCTGCATCCATAGTCTCCTGCCAACCCTATTCCTTAACCTCTTCAATTAATCCCAAGTGCTACACCACAGGCTGGAGATAGCTCTTCAGGGTCCTTCCCATCTATGCAGAGCCTACACTGTGCATGATGGCCCCACCATCTCTCGACCATTGAATGATTCAATAAGACTGTGCATCCCTTCATTAGAAAATCATGAAAGAATCTGGTCACAGAAGAATCATGCCTGTAATAAAGGAGATTTTCAGAACACCTGTAGCCTTTTTCCCTTCTTGTTACTGCTTTTGAGACAATGAGTGTCCTATGAGCAAATGTCTGATTTGAAGACATTCAGGGTAATAAAACCATGAAAAACAGGCAGAGCAAACCCTGCCCTATGAGCCCTTTCTAAGAAGACAGAGAAAGTGTGCATGTACCATTTGTGTATAAGGATCATGAAGGAAGAGACTGAGTGATGTATAATCCCCCCAGTGGGAAGGCCAAGTGTGAAAAGAAGCAGGGATCTAAAGGCACTAAAGAAGTGAAGGCATGCTCCATAGTCACCTGGTTTGTAGACTCAGCAAGATATAGAGAAGAGAGTGAGGCAAAAGGGGGGTATGTCTTCAGTCTCTTATTTAGTGTTCTCTGTTCCCCAGGCCTTTGGCCTACATCTTCCTTCCAGCAGGCACCACAAGTGATGGGAGAGAGGAGAAATTGAAGATAATATTGAACTTGACTTGAGTGTTTTATTTAGGAGTTTTGCATATTGGTTAATCAGAGAAATTGACCCATGGCTTCCTTTCTATGTGTCCTTACTTTTTTTTTTTTTTTTGGCTATGTAATGCTGGCTCCTGAGGAGGAGGTTGGGATTTCTCTCCTGTCTATGCCAGGAAATATCTAGAAGAGTAACTGTATTAGTTCTTCAAAAGTCTAATAAAATTCAGCAGCTAATTGACACAGCCATAGACTTTTCTCTGATTTGAGACTTTTTATTATAACCTCAATCTCATTACCTATTGTGGATCTGTTTATGTTTTTGTATCTTCTGCCCTTGGTTATGTGAAGTCATGTGTGTCTAGGAACTTACTGATTTCTTCCGAATTTTGCAGTTCAATGTAATAAAATTTCTGAGAATTTTCCCTAATAAAATTCTCAATTTTAGTGATACTAATTACAATAGCATCTTTGAATCTCTCCCTTATTAATGTTGGCTTAGGTTTTCAAAAGTTTGTTGGTTTTCTTTATCTTTGCAAAGACCAGCTCTTTGTCCTGTTGTCTCAGAGCCATTCTTTGAGTCTAAGCTTCACTTATTTCAGTTGTTCTGCTGGTTTTGGGATTCAGGTGGCTGTTGTTAAAAGGAAAATTGACTATGATCAAGTTGGCTTAATTAAAGGAATGCAAAGTTGGCCCCTCATGTGTAAATCAATGTGTAAGATATAAATGCAGAAGCAGAGCTGAGGGTAAAAGTCAAGATCAGCTCAATATGTGCAGAATTAACTTTTAATAAAAGCTCAATGTCTGTTTATACTGAAAAGTCTTTACAAATTAGGGATTGAATAATTAAACTTTAATACAATAAAGGTTCCATATGACAAATTCTTAGCCTACATTACTCTGACTGAAGAAACCCTAAGTATTTCTTCAATAATCAGGAACATGAGAAGGATGTGCACTTTCTCCACTCTTATTTAACATAGTGCTTGGTTATACACAAGTACTATATGAAACAAGTATAACAATAATTCACAATAAGGAGAAGGGATATGAATAGAAAAGGAATAAGTGGAATTTTCTTGTTGGATGATGACATGACACTATAATAGGAGATCCAAAAAATGCCCAGAAAACAAAACGATAAATCAGTTTGACAAATAGCAGGATACAAAGCCTCATACAGAATCAGTTGCTTCCCTATAGATGAATAGTCAACACACTGAGAAGAAAAGTTAAGAAAGCTATCTCATTCTCAATAGTCTCTGTGGTGACTTGAATGAAGATGGCTTATATTTTGAATGCTTGGTCTCTAGTTAGTGGAACTGTTTGGGAAGGATGAAGAAATGTGGACTTGTTGGAGTGGGTGTGGCCTTGTTGGAGAAGGTGTGTCATCTGGGGTAGGCTTTGAGATTTAAAATGCCCATGCATGACCTAGCTTGCGCTCTCTCTCTCTCTCTCTCTCTCTCTCTCTCTCTCTCTCTCCCTCTCTCTCCCTTCTTCCCTCCCCTTTCTTCCCTCCCCTCTGCCTGAAACTTGCTGAATAGATATGAACTCTCACCTACTGCTCCAAACACCAGTCCTGCTTGAATGCCACCACACTCCCTATCATGATGATCATGAATTAGAATCTAAAACTTCAAGCAAGCCCTCAAAAAAATGTTTTCTCTTATTAGTTGCCTTGATCATGGTCTCTCCTCACAGGACTAGAATAGGAACTAAGACAGTTCCTTTGAAATTTAAATAGTTAATAAATCTAGGGAGGAAGAGATGGCTCAGAGATTAAGAAACCTGACTGCTCTTCCAGAAGACTCAAGTTTAACTCCCAGTATCTTCATGTCAACTCGAAACTATCTGTAGCTACAGTTCCAGGTGATTGGATGACCTCTAGTGGTCTTTTGAGTACTGCCCACACATGTTGTACAGACATGTACTGCCTACACATGATGTACAGACATGCACATAGGCAAAACACCCATACACACAAAATAAAAATAAATAAATCATAAGAAATGGATGAATCTAACCAGGAGGGTAAATGATCTGTAAAGGAGATCCATTAAACTCCAAAGAACAAATATATTTTACCTCTACAGCCATGCAGTACAAGCAAGAATACATGTTTATGTTCTCGCTATAGAGAAGCCATTGCATCTTTCTCTGTGGACCTCAGCTGCCTGTAGGCCAACGTGGTCAGTTTGTCTTAGCCACCCATTTTCTCTGCCATAACCATCCAGGTGGGGCCAGCCAGTCAAGGTTCTACTCAGTTCTCTGTTTCAACTGCCTGAATCCCTCAAGAGAGATACTGTTCCACCTCAGGGCCAAGGCTTTTCTCCCTTGAGCTTGGAGCTGACCTTATTTTCATAGCTCTGCTTGAGGTCTGCTTTTCAGTCAGCACTGCCTTGGCTCCAGGAAATGGCATATGCTGCTTCTCAGCTCATAGTCCCTAGTGGAGGATCCCTGGGCTTTGCCTCCATGTCCTCAAATTGGGTGTTGTCTCTCAAGGTTTCACCTGGCTTCAGCTTAATTTGACCTCCGCCCACTTTGACTTCTATTTAGCAGCTGAAAGCATTGCCAAGTCAGAAACCCTTTTGCAGCCCATGTGCTGCTGTGCCAAGTGCCCATAGGTACCAGGCTAATCTTCATGTCCCTTTTAAGAGACTGTGTCAGAATTCCTTACATATTCACTAAAAAAAAAAAAAATCTAACTCCCATTACACCTCATGCTCTCCCAGGGACTTCATTAAAACTTACCAGAGGATTCCTTCAAGTCCAAATTGCATACAAATGGTGATGAGCAATTCCTTACACTCACTATAGACCTGTGTGTATCTGAGTTTGTTAAAGATTGTTTAAAGGTCCTAATTGAAAGAGTGCATGAAAGTCCTGTGGTCTATACTTTTTACTTGAGAGACATGAAATAATATCAGGAGAATAAAACTCAAGCTGTGTTGTACAGAGGTACAGAGAAGAAGTAGTTTGTTGTCTCTGGTAGCCTGAAGCTCTCCATTCTCTTATCTCTTGGACAAGAATCATAAGGAAATGAAATGTTTGGTTCTCTCAGACATTGACAGGATGCATCATAGGTGTAGGTTACACAGAGAGAGTTAAGATAAAATCATGGGAGAAAGAATTTATGCAACAAAGTTGCCAAGGCAGGGTAAATATAGACTATATTCTACAGCTTATCTAAACACATAAGTGACTACCTCTCTGTAGACAAAGATGAGTTAACTCAACAAATTTCAGTTACAAGCAATCATGTCCAATGGAGAAGTAGAGATTTCTTTTTCTAAACATTGAACTCATGCTTTCTAGAACATGCCTAGTCTTCTCCCATGAGACCCCATTGAGTCAATGGTCATAAGCCAGCCTTCCGTGAGAAGCTGAGGAAGAAACACTGGAAGTCCAGGATGGGTGGCCTGGGGGTCACTTGCTGTGTGTCACATGCAGACTAAAAAGAACTGATGGTCAGGAGTCAGGAGATGATTGGGTTCATATTCTGTTTAGGATGTGCCTAAGCCCCTTTATCTCTCTTAGTGCAGCTCATGAGGTATGTTCTTTGGCATCTTGAAGTTGAGTCTTAAACCTGTCTAGACCATGAAATGTAGAGGGAGTGGATCGACCTGGGTTTCAAGTATTTCTCTTATTTGAGAAATTCAGCTTTTATCTATGGACATAGTGTGCTGTTACATAGATGTTGTTAATATTATATATTAGTTTTGTTGTTCATGGCACTTATTAATTAACAGGATGAATCTCCTGAATCACATGCTACAGAATATACTTTGCCCTCCTTCACTTTTTTGTAGAAATGTTGAGAGAAGGATCCTAGGTTGATATACTCATGCACACCAGCACACTCAGAACTCCACTTCGGCACCTGAAGGCATCTCAATTAAACAGAATTACCATCCAAATTAAGCACCAGTCGTCATCATTAAGTATAATTAGACTTAATTTGATTCCTTGGGAGACATTCCAAATAAGTGGGTTTCTCAATAAAGTGTGTGGTGATGAAGGTATATTATGAATTGAGCATTAAAAAGATAGAGAGTTTTCAGGCAGTGAGTCTCTTAAGAGTAACTGGAGAGCTGTGCTTGAAGAGTCTGTCAGCCTCACTGGGGCTGTCTGATCTGGTTGGGTCGCTTTAAACACTGAGATACAACAGACAACTAAATTTCCAGTGCACACTGGAAATTCCAATTTTGAGATTCTAGCTCTTTCTTCATGGTCTCCATGATGCATTTTCTTCCCTGGCCTTTGTCCTGGTTTGACTGTTGTGGAACCAAGTACCCCATGTCTGTTTATACCAAGTGTTTGCATAATGTCACTGGCACAAGAGAATGAGTGGGGGGACCTCAAAGTCTCCTTGAGGAATGAGTAACATACAAGGCATTGTAATGTCAACTTCAAAGGAATGCAAGAAAACAGCCATTAATAAGTGAAACTATTAGGAATGCTTATTACACACCATGCTCAGTGCAAAAAAAAAAAGTATAAAAAATAAAAATCTCTCAAGAAAATTTAATTAAGCACAGAAGGAGACTTATAACAACTCAATTACTGCTGCTCCTGCTGGGGTGCCATCACTGAAAGTCAATAAAACTAATGAGGTGGTAAACATGGAAACATATTTCATATACACACAGCCAACAAGTCCTGCAAAGTGCAGGTAAAACTCTTGAGGGGTCTGCAATCAGTTCCTGAGAAATTAATGTACATGTCTTAGCTGTATCTTGTAGGAATTAAAAGGAAATGGCCTAAAAGTTTATGGCTAGACTCTTCCAGAGAAGACTGACTGTCTCACAAGGTCAGAGTCCTGTGAAGTCCTTTTATGCATGTATGTATGTAGGTATGCATGTATTTATTTTTTTCCGTTATTTTTTATTTCTTCAAGTTACATCTCAATCGCAGTCCCCTCCCTATTCCCATCTCCAGTCCAACCCTCCCACCCTCAACATCCTCTTGCCTTTTTTTTTTTTTTAAGTTTAAGGTATTTCTTATTTCCCCCTACAGTTTCCCCTTTCAGTCCAACAAATGGATCTTTCTCCTATAATAATAAATACAATACAAAACAACAGAGGTAATTAGGCCACAGTTATGAGGGTTATATGGATTAGCGTATATTCCCAATGTCCAGTCCATATGTATTTGGCACCTGACTTTAACATTCTACTATCTAACCATCTCCATGAGTTTAAAGTTCTATATCTAACTTAACATTCATACTAACTTGCAACACAATTTTAAAAGTATCTTCTTAGATCTATAACTCTCTCTCTTGACTCCTAAACAACTCAAAATTTAATTATGAGACTCTAGCTATCTGTTCTTCAACCACCTCAGAGACCTGAGAGGGATAAATATATCTGATTTTATAAGAAGTACATGGCCTGCAGCTTCCCAACCTAAGAAATGACATACCAGTGGCTGCCTGGACAGTTCCCATTTTCTCTCCATCCATTACAGCATCGATCTTCAGTCATTTGGCCCTGCTTCTCTGACAGACATTGATTGTAGAGCAGGGGTTATGAAGGACTTGCCTACCCTGTCTTGGCAGAGCTAGGCTGTCAACTTACCTGCTTCCAGGTTTTGTCCTTTTTGGACAGCATTCTGTCTACAGTTGGAGCAAGGGGCTTTTCCTACCAAGAGATAGGCTTGCGACTAATTCAATCATCTCCCACTGGAGATTCTTCGATGCTCATCTTCTACTTGGAGGAGAATAGGGGGTGCTGTCAGGAGTTGATATGTCTTGATATAAAAAAATCTAAAGTTACGAAAACATCTTTGAATGCCATATTCTGCAGATCTCTTGAGGTTTTTGAAGAGGCCCTATCTATCTCCTATATTAGGGTAAGCAGATGTTGCTTGTCTCTTAGCAGCTTTATTTCTGATTAGCTTAGAAAATAACTATAATAGGCTGTCATAGTACCTAACAGAATGACTGGCTTGCATAACTATTAGTTTGCATTTCTTAATTATCTTAACAGTTTATGACAATTAGTAATAAAAGGCCAAACCATCACATTTCATTTTTTTCTTTACCTCCTAAACCTTCCGTCCCATTTCTCTGGGGTGGGGTGTCCTTATATAAGAGTCCCTCATCTCAGTCGTATGAAGGCCAAGAGCCTCCTCATTCATTGGGGATGTATGAGGCAGTACCACCAGTGAAAAGTGTCTCATTGCCTGGGAGAGAGAACTAAAAACCAAGCAAACAAATAAGCAGACAAATAGAAAGAAAAGGACTAAAAAATAGAAAATATATATAAAATAAATAAATAAATAATAAAAAGTCTATGTCCATGTTCCGTTTGGTGTGTTAGTTGTAGTATCGATACCTTCTACTATATAGCTAAAATCCTACTATAAGTGAATAGATACCATATGCATCCTTCTGCGTCTGGGTTAGCTCACTCAGAATGAGCATTTCTAGTTCCATCCATTTGGCTGCAAATTGCATAATTTCATTGTTCCTGACAGCTGAATAATATTCTATTGTGTAGATGTACCACAGTTTTTAATCCCATTCTTCGGTTGAGGGACATCCGGGTTGTTTCCAGTTTCTAGCTATTACAAATAAGGCTGCTATGAACATAGATGAGGAAACTTCCTTATGATTCCGTGAAGAGGCATTTGGGTGTATACCCAGAAGTGGTATGGCTGGGTCCTGAGGCAAAGCTATTCCAAGTTTTCGAAGATATTGCCAGACTGACCGACATAGTGGTTGCACAAGCCTACATTCCCACCAGCAATGGAGTAGGATACCCCTTTCTCCACACCCTTGCCAGCATGTGCTGTCATTTGAGCTTTTGATCTTAGCCATTCTGACACGTGTGAAATGGAATCTCAGAGTCGTCCTGAGTTGCATTTCTCTGATAATTAAGGACGTTGAGCATTTCTTCAAGTGTCTCTCAGCCATTAGGGATTCCTCCTTTGTGAATTCTCTATTTATCTCTGTACCCCATTTTTTGATTGGATTATTTGGTTTCTTGGCATTTAATTTCTTGAGTTCTTTGTAGATTTTGGATATTAGCCCTCTGTCGGATGTGGGGTTGGTGAAGATTTTCTCCCAGTCTGTAGGCTGCCGTTTTGTTCGAATGACAGTGTCTTTTGCCTTACAGAAGCTTTTCAGTTTCATGAGGTCCCATTTATTGATTGTTGATCTCATGTCCTGAGCTGTTGGTGTTCTGTTCAGGAAGTTGTCACCTGTGCCAGTGAGTTCGAGGGTTTCTCCCACTTTTTCTTCTAGTAGATTTAGTGTGACCGGCCTTATGTTAAGGTCTTTGATCCACTTGGATTTAAGTTTTGTACAAGGTGATAAGTATGGGTCTAATTTCATTCTTTTACATGTGGACATCCAGTTGGACCAGCACTATTTGTTGAAGATGCTGCCCTTCCATTGTGCCATTTTGGCTTCTTTGTCAAAAATTAGGTGGCCATAAGTGTGTGGGTCTGTTTCTGGAATTTCAATTCGATTCCATTGATCTACTGGTCTGTTTCTATACAATACCATGCTGTTTTTACAACTATTGCTCTGTAGTACAGCTTGAAATCTGGGATGGTGATACCTCCAGATGTTTTTTTATTGTACAGGATTGATTTAGCTATTCTGGGCTTTTTGTTGTTCCATATGAAATCGAGAATAGATCTTTCCAAGTCTATAAAAAATTGTGTTGGTATTTTGATAGGAACTGCATTGAATCTATATATTGCTTTTGGTAGGATGGCCATTTTTATTATGTTCATCCTACCTATCCATGAGCATGGGAGATCTTTCCATCTTCTAAAGGCCTCTTCCTTTTCTTTCTTCAAGGGCTTGAAGTTCTTGTTGTACAGGTCCTTTTCTTGCTTGGTTAGAGTTACCCCCAGGTATTTTATGTTGTTTGTGGCTATTGTGAAGGGGGTTGTTTCCCTTATTTCTTTCTCAGCCCATTTATGTTTTGTATAAAGAAGGGCTTCTGATTTTTTTGAATTAATTTTGTATCCAGCCACCTTGCTGAAGTTCTCTGGTGGAATTTTTGTGGTCGCTTATGTATACTATCATATCATCTGCAAATGGGGATAGTTTGACTTCTTCGTTTCCAATATTTATCCCCTTGATCTCCTTTAGTTGTTTTATTGCTCTATCAAGAACTTCGAGTACTATATTGAAGAGATATGGTAAAAGTGGAAATCCTTGTCTTGTCCCTGAGTTTAGTGGAAATGCTTCAAGTTTCTCTATATTTAATTTGATGTTGGCCACTGGCCTGCTGTATATTGCCTTTATTACTTCTAGGTACGGCCCTTGTATGCCCGTTCTCTCCAGAACTTTCAGCATGAAGGGGTGTTGCATTTTGTCAAATGCTTTTTCTGCATCTAACAAGATTATCATGTGTTTTTTTTCTTTCATCTTGTTTATATGGTGAATGACGTTGATAGACTTTCGTATGTTGAACCATCCCTGCATTCCTGGGATGAAGCCTACTTGATCATGGTGTATGATACTTTTGATGTGTTCTTGAATTCAATTTGTTAGTATTTTATTAAGTATTTTTGCATCTATGTTCATGAGAGAGATTTGTCTGAAGTTCTCTTTCATTGTTGGGTCTTTGTGTGGATTAAGAATCAGGGTGACTGTGGCCTCGTAGAATGAGTTTGGCAATGTTCTTTCAGATTATATTTTGTGAAAGAGTTTGAAAAGTATTGGTGTTAGCTCCTCTTTGAAGGTCTGGTAGAATTCCATGCTAAAGCCATCTGGCCCTGGGCTTGTTTTGGTTGGGGTATTTTTAATGACTGTTTCTATTTCCTTAGGGGTTATAGGGCTATTTCATCTGTTTATCTGATCTTGGTGGAATCTGTCAAGGAAATTGTCCATTTCACTTAAGTTTTCAAATTTGGTGGAGTATAGATTTTTAAAGTAGGATCCAAATATTCTCTGGATTTCCTCAATATCTGTTGTTATTTCTCCCTTTTCATTTCTGTTTTTTGTTGATTTGTGTTTTTTCCCTCTGTCTTTTAGTTAATTTGGCTAAGGGTCTGTCTATTTTGTTGATTTCCTCAAAGAACCAACTCTTGGTTTCATTGATTCTTTGTATAGTTCTTTTTGTTTCTAAGTTGTTGATTTCAACCCTAAGTTTGATGATCTCCTGCCTTCCTCTCCTCTTGGGAGTGTTTGCTTATTTTTTTTCAATTTCACCCATTTTAGTGTTAATTTGCTAATATGAGCTGTCACAATTTTCTTTTTGAAGGCACTTAGTGCTATGAACTTTCCTCGTAGCACAGCTTTCATTGTGTCCCATAGGTTTGGGTATGTTGTGTCTTCATTTTTGTTGGATTTTAAGAAGTCTTTGATTTCCTTCTTTATTTCTTCCCTGACCTAGTGGTCCTCTAGTAAAGAGCTGTTCAATTTCCATGTGAGTGTAGACTTTCTGTTGATTCCTTTGCTATTGTAGTCCAGCTTTATTCCATGGTGGTCTGATAAGATACAAGGGGTTATTTTAATTTTCTTGTATCTATTGAGGCTATCTTTGTGTCCAACTATATGGTCGATTTTGCAGAAGGTTCCATGAGGTGCTGAGAAGAAGGTGTATTCTTTTGTGTTTGGGTGAAACGTCCTATAGGTATCTGTTAGGTTCATTTGGTTCATGATCTCTGTTAGACTCATTATTACTTTGTTTGGCTTCTGTCTTGATGATCTGTCCATAGTTGTGAGTGGAGTGTTGAAGTCTCCCACTATTACAATGTTTGGATCGATGTGCAATTTAAGTTTTAGAAGCGTTTCTTTTATAAATGTAGATGCCTTTGTATTTGGGGCATAGATGTTCAATATTGAGGTGTCCTTTTGATGGATATTTCCTTTAACAAGTATATAATGCCCTTCTCTCTCTTTTTTTATTAACTTCAATTGGAAGTCTATTTTGTTTGATATTAGGGTGGCTACTCCAGCTTGTTTCCTGGGTCCATTTGCTTGGAAAACCTTTTCCAAGCCCTTTACTCTGAGATAGTGTTTATCTTTAATAGTGAGATGTGTTTCTTGTATACAGCAAAAAGATGGGTCTTGTTTATGGATCCAGTCTGTAAGTCTGTGTCATTTATTGGCGAGTTGAGTCCATTGATGTTGATGGATATTACTGACCAGGGGTTGTTATTTCCCATTATTTTGGTATAGCTGGCTGTCTTGTGTTTCTCTTTTGTTTAGTTGCTGTGGAGGTTTCTATTTCCTCTGTTTTCTTGGGTGTAGTTATATTCTCTGTTTTGGAATTTTCCTTCTAGGATCTTCTGTAGGGCTGGGTTTGTGAGGAGATATTGTCTGAATTTGATTTTGTTATGGAATATCTTGTTTTCTCCTTCTATATTGATTCAGAGTTTTGCTGGGTATAGTAGTCTGGCTGGGCACCTCTGTTCTCTCAGGGCTTGTAGGACATCCGTCCAGGCCCTTCTAGCTTTTAAAATTTCTGAGGAGAAGTCAGGTGTAATTCTGATGGGTCTGCCAATGTATGTGACTTGGCCTTTTTCTCTTACAGCTTTTAATATCCTTTCTTTGTTCTCTACATTTGGAGTTTCAATTTATGAGGCGAAAGGAGTTTCTTTTCTGATCTAATCTGTTCGGTGTTCTGTAAGCCTCTTGGATTTATATTGGCATCTCTTTTTTCAGGTTTGGGAAGTTTTCTTCTATGATTTTGTTGAAGATATTTCCTGGACCTTGGAGTCAGGAGTCTTCTCTTTCCTCTATGCCTATAATTCTTAGGTTCCATCTTTTCATTGATTCCTTGATTTCTTGGATGTTGTGGGTGAGAGATTTTTTTAGCTTTCTCATTTTCTTTGGATTTTGTATTGATTTCTTCCATCGAATCTTCCATGCCTGAGATCCTGTATTCCATCTTTTGCATCCTATTTTTGATACTCACATCCGTAGTTCCTGTTCTCTTCCATTGATTCTCCATTTCCTCTTTTAAATCTGACTGTGTTTTCTTAATTGTTTCTATTTCTGTTTTCATGTCTTGAATGGTATTGTTCTTTTTGTGCATTTCCTTCTGCAGTTTGCTTGTTTTTGCCTGGAAATCTTTCATTGCTCTGTCCTTTTCCTGTTCAAGCTGAGTCACCTTGGCTTTGAGCTCTTTAATGGTGTTATTCATTGTTTTGACTGTTTCAGCTGTGGTGAGGTGGTTCAGGCTGGATGGAATAGCGTTGCTTTCTTTTGTCGGAGTCATTTCACTCTGTTTTTTATTTTTTTTGGTCGGTGGCCTCTGGCCATGTGGAATTTTTTAGCTGCCTTCCTGACTTGGGTCCAAAGGGGGCGCTTTGGTGTAGGAGTGGAGTTTTCTTAATCTACCCCTATAAGGTGAGTCATTCAGCCCCGCCTCCTAGGTGGAGACCTAACCAATCCAAGTGGTAGAGCTATGTACAAGTAAGCTCTGGTTCCTTGCCAGAAGGGCCAGTACTAGTACAAAAGTCCGATATACAACAGTTTCAAATATCTCGCAGTTTTCCCGGGGTTGGTTCCTGTGGTGGGTAAATCTGCCCTTCACCCCCAATAGCCTTGCCGCTCTCACAGCTTGGAAACTGGCCAGTGACGTCACAGCAGTGGGTTGCAATCTGCAGTCTGAAGGCACTTTGCAGCTGAGCTGCGCTCACTTCCAAGGGTCGCAACCTTTCGCCAGATTGCTGGATAGTCTGTGTGAGACCTGGGGGTTCCCAGCATGATGGGGATTATCTCTGTGTGGAATCTGAATCTGCCCACTGGGTATTAAATTGGAATTTACCCGGCATCTCTTCTGGTGGGGGATAGGGGGAGGATCCTGATTCCTGGTTCTAGTGGCTTCCTTGCGTGTCCGAGAGTGGGAAGGAGCCCTGAGACTCTCAGTGGTCCCTGGGTAGTTGGGTGAGATCTAGAGGAGGTCGAGCCATTTGTACAGCATCCTGCAACACTCGCCGCCCTGTGACTGTTAACCCCGAAATCAAAATACATCCACCCAGGCTGCCGCCATCTTGGATCGAGTCATGTATTTATATATTTAAGTGTATGAAGTATATGCACATGATTATAGCTACACATAGTTATGAGTCAGAATGGGAGTGCATTCAAAGTCAAAATGTCCATCATACAGGCTTTAAAAGCATGAACATACATGTTCATATACAGTTGACTCTCTATGCATACATAAACACATACAGTTGCCCCTCTATACATACATGCATATGTTTTTGTTTAGGAAGTTCTAATAACATGGCTTCTGATAGGCTGATTTCAATGCTGAGATCTGGTTATTGCCCCTTCTGAGGCACTCTTGATTGGTTAATAAAAGTCACTGATGACCAATTATCTGGGCAGAAAGAGTATAGGAAGGTAGGACTTCCTGAGATTAAAACAGGAATCCTGCATTTTACACAGAAGGATTTGCTCTTTCCACCAGGAAACATGGAGACAGATAGATGTGTTTGAGAACTCTGGAAGGTAATAACAGGCACATGGCAGTTTGGGATTAGGTGGTCTAGTTAACTTAGATTAGCTAATTGAGAGTCTGCCCAGCTAAGGTCTTGTTGTATTTAATTATTGGGGAAAGGACTGCGACAGCTTATAGGCCATCAGTCCAAGCAATACAGGGCCATTGGCCTCCCTATGAGCTCCAGTGGCAATTCTACCGGCCTAATATAACAACTTATATTAGTTAACAGAGTTAGGTTACAGGTGGTGTAGGTCACCCTTGGTCCAGGGATTTTTCCCCAGGACAAATCAGGCCACCAGTTTAGGCAGGCCAGGTCACCAGCTGCTCCACCAGCCTAATCTTACAGTTTATACTTATTAATAAATACAATTGATAATTAAATTGCAGTTTCATGTTATTTAATTTTTTTAATTTGTTGACAATTTCATATATATATACTGTATTTCCATCATTTCCACTTCTTCCCCTCTCCAACTCTTTCCATGCCCCTCCTCCAACTCCCTTTCTAATTCAGGTCCCCATTTTTCTCTAATTATTATTGTTTTATACACACGCACATGTGCGCACACACACATACACTCCTCTTGGGGGTCACTGATGGCCTGTAGCCCTTCATTTATGGGCAGAGCCTGGTGAAATTTCCTTGTCCATATTGGCATGTCACCTGGTATGTTGTCATTATGCAGGTCTTGAAGGAAACCATGTTGCTGATATTCCATGTGTATAGCTTCCCTGTCAGGTCTAGAAATCACCACCTCTCAGCAGGCATCCTGGTCTTCTAGCACTTACAATCTTTCTGTCTCCTCTTTTGTGATGTTTCCTAAACCTTAGATGTAGAGATTCTATAATAAATGTATAAATTTGAGCTGGCTCCCCCACAGTCTTGTGTTCTGTATATTTTGCCCAGGTATGTCTTTCTGTGGTAGTCTCTACATATTGCAAAAAAACAAACAAAAAAAACCTTTTTTATGTCAGGTGAGGGCTGCACTTCTCTGTGGGATAAGGACAAGTATTTAAAATACAGTAATTAATGTTGGTTTGAGGAAATGACACTAGTAAATTCTCCGCTAAGATTGATGATATTTCAGTAAAGGCTTGTTGGCCTCTTTTATAGAACCAGGTTGATTTGCTGCCTGACCTTAAGTCCAGTCAGAATGCTACTGTTACCCTCCACGTGATAGAACTGCTATGATTGCACCATTGAGAACACCTTGCCAGGCTAATCACTGCAGTTCCTAGGCTTTTCAACTGGGTGGAATGATTGGTTGCTTTTCTCCCTAGCAAGTTGGATAGCACCTCCAGATTTTAAGAGTTAGTCTTCAGGGAGAAGGCCTCCAAGTAAGTCCCAGATTGATTTTTTCAAGTCCAATGTCTGAAGCATATGGTTCTGCAGCAATAGGGTTTTATCTTCAAGTTCTGGGACAGTAGATCTAATGGAGGATTCCCACTTGAATGTATTCTTATACAGTTGGTTGTCTCAATTCAGTAATCTGTATTGAAATTGAAGTGACTTTTATTGTTTTCTGAACAAGTACACTAGGGTGATTTATAGTAGTTATATTGTATTATTACTACATGTAATGTAGAGATTACTAAAAATATGTATTTTTTAAACTAATATAAGTTGATCTGCAGAAGATAGATATTAAATGCACAGGAGTGCATGGAGTTATATGCACATATTCCAAAATTTTTAAGGTTCTTTGGGGTGTGTGTGTGTCTGTGTGTGTGTGTGTGTGTGTGTGTGTGTGTGTGTGTTTGTGTGTGTGTGTGTGTATGTGTGCACTCACAGGCATGCATGTGTGCACAAGTGCCATCAAATGTTGTGATGAAATTTCACCATGTGAATTTGAGGGGAAATGATTATAAAAATGTAGTTCACAACACTTACCATTTTTGCACATAATCAGATAAAGGTCAAATTCATACAGTTAGTTTGTTCCTTAATATGATCCAACAGATGGTACTTCTTAGGGGCCCTTGATAATGCAAAACATGTTATCAAATGACATTTTAAATCACACGAATGTTTAAAACCAATCTTAATTTTCATTGTCAATTAGGATTTTGGAAATATAGAGCTCTAGTAAACGCCACCACAAATATGACTGCCATAAGGACCAAGGGCCAATTGTAGAATTTGCTATCCTACGAGGTAGGGGGAGAAAATGGAGCACCATAATTAAAAGTGGGTGGTATTTTTCTAAGGTATGAGCATATCTGTCTTCAAGTCACCAATTCTACATATCTGGATATTGTTTTCACTAAAAAATTGGTCAGAATGTTTCCCTAATATGTTTTCAGATAAATAAATCATTGTTTTCATAAAAATATAGACTATATGTCACACCAAAAGTCCACTTGCCACTAGGAAGCTCAGTCATACTTAATATTCTATACAGTGTTGGTCTCTTCATAATACATGGTTGTGCAGGTAGCTGCTCTCTCTTTTTTACAGAACCTGGTGTCCTCAGATCCCACCAACACATACGTTTATGAAGTGGGGGCAATGGAGAGTGCGCTGCACATTGCGCATGGGTTCTGTTAAATGCAGTGACTGCACGAGGGATGTTGTCATAGGAGCATCTGAGACACCTCATTAGTGAGACAGTAATTGTTTTGTGGGTTTCCTCACTGAATGGTGAAGTGGCTGGTGGCTGTCAACCAAGCTTAGAACCCTTTGATAGGAAAGGAGAAGGAAGAAGTATATTTTTGCACTGTTGGCACCATTCTGAGGTCAGATGCTGAGTGATGGCGTGGAACTGAAAAGCTGGCCTTGACAGGGGCCACCCAGTGTGAACCCTCAAGTTAGAAAAGTAAAATTATTGTGATTTGTGACAGAAGACATACAGGGCACCCACTTCCACAGGTCTGCAGTAGCTGTGAATCACTAGAATACCGAAGTCTTTCCTATCTGTGAGAAGACTTTTCCAGTACATAAGAGGGAAGAGGTCTCCATCTCCATTGATAGTCTTTGCTAAAAGATAGAACCACTCGTCTCACATATATCCATGGACTCATGTCTACCTCCTAACATCACAAAGGTGTGCTTTTTTTTTTAACATTTCTTGTCTGTGAATCCAGTTAGAGATTTGATACTGATAGTCCCTGGGTCTTTGTCACCATGTATCATGAGCACTTTTAGGCAGTGTGTGCAGAATAGAATGTATAGACTAACACAGATTGAAATCTGGAGTGTTGCCACGTTACTAGCTGTATGTATGTATTAAGTGTTGTGTGCTTGGCTGGGATTCAGTTGAAATGCTAACATTCTCTCATTTAACATCAGAAGACTGCGACCAATTCAAATGTTTTCTATATCCAAGCTGTCATAATGCCACTTGGAGAGCCCCATATGGTGTGATTCAGTATTCAGCTCCAAGTATTTCCTGGAGAATCATCGGATACTACAGTTGTGTCCTATAACTACAACTACACAGTTGTGTTTTGAATATACCCCAAAAATTCATGTGTTGAAGGCTTTACCCCCAAAGCAAAGTTTAGAGGATGGACTTCAGTAATGGGTTATGAACACACTGACCTAATCAGTGAGTTAATTCACGGATGGATTCTACATTGCATGAACTATTGGGAAGTTGCGAGAAATAAGAGTTGGGTCTTGACTGGAGGAAGTGTCTTTGAAGGGTGTTCATTGTCCCTAGCTGTTTCCTCTCAGTTGTTCTCTCTGCTTTTTGTCTGCTATGAGGTGGGCAGCTGCCTATGCCACATGCTTCTGCACCCGTAGAGTCAGGTGATTGTGTGCAGAAACCATAAGTCTAGTGAAGTTTTCTCCTTGTAGGTTGTCAGTGTTACCATTCTGTCACAGCATGGAAACACAAACATGCACACCACCACAGAGGCATATGTATGTTTCTTGGTATAGATGGCTGTATTCCTATGTGAATGGAAAGGAAGATATTTTGAAGTATTCTGCCTATGAATTTAAACAAAAAGGAGACCCTCACATTAAAAGTCATCATATGCAAATGGGTACACACATACCTATGAATTTTACATTTATATGTAAGACAAGTTTGCCTTCAGGTACAATTTGGTGTGTTCTAGCAGATGAGGGATTATAAATGGAGGTTTATTGCATGGGAGTCAAGCTAGCGTTGGGATAACTCTTTGCTCTTTCCAGGCCCCTTTTGGCACTGGTCCTTGGAGGCTAAAGGCCTCAAATCATTGGGCCTATGATCTTCAGATACCACACAGATACATCCCTGTTAATTCAAGAGCAGAAAGAGAACCCCATGAATTCTGGAGTCAGGATATATTAAGTCAAGTCTCTTTCTAGCCCTAGAATCCCAGGCTTATCCTGGACTCTAGTGCATGGCAATGCTGAAAATTTTTTCTCTATCTTTGAGGGTTTTGTTTGCCCAGGCTCATTTCCTCCAGGTCCGATTGCCCTGCTGCTGACTACCACATGGTCCTGTAGTGTTCCCCTTCCTACAAATATTCACCAGCAACTTATCACCGAGATCAATATTTCTGAAGATATTCAAGATGTCCTGGCTGCTGCTTTCTTCCCTCTGTGCAGTTGTTGGCCTCTTCTGAGCACATCTCCTGAAGATGTCACCTCTGCTGGTGGCCTTGCACACAGTGTTATCCTCCCAACTGGACAAGGTCTCTTCATATGCTATGTACCCATATCTATACCTTCTGTCACTGATGCCCTAAAAGTTTCCACTGAACAAGCACATTCTGATTTTAAAACCCAGTTAATAGAGCCAGTTTAACAAACTACAAAGAGGTCTAATACCACCATCTTCTTTGCTGCCTCTGCTGGCCTACTGGGCGACCTTTGGACTAAACAAATTGTAGATGCGGCAGCATGATTGACAGGGCCAGTGTTCATCAGTTTATCAAAGACAAGGCCCAGAGTCTGCTTCTATAAGTGCTGAATTCTTATGTCTACCATGTGTTTCTGCTGTGCTAACCCTGTCCTGCATCACACAGTCCGTGGGCTGCCCATCACACGCATTTGTCAATGTGCCATTTATAGTTACTTTTCTCACGTGATCTTCAACTAGTCTACAAGTTCTTTGGACATTTCTGTTGTGTTCCTTGCATACTATGACTCTCACCTGTTTTTAATCCATGGCTCTTTTAAGGCAAGACATGGGGGCTCATTCCTGCCACAGACTGCTACTTACCAAGCACTTCCATCAACTCTGTGATCTGAGCTCATCACACACACACACACACACACACACACACACACACACACGCACACACACGAATGTGTAAGGGTTGTCCCAGTTTGGTTGAGAATGGTACCCTGATAATTTTACATTTCACTGTTTACTGATGTGGTGTTGTGGGATACCCTGATACAGGTTTTTTTTTTTTCTTTTGGCATTTATATCACCCAGACAGTAATGCAGTAGTTCATCATAGCAATTTCCAGAGATGGGGTATGAAACCAAGGCATGTGGTGGGCTGTGTCTCCTAATGATTGATGAGGGGAGGGATGGAGAGCCCCAATCCTGTGCCACTTCACTATGGCAAAGCAGCACAAGACTCAATGAAGTCCCTCATCAAGGGGACAGCTGGCCATGGGCTTTTCATGGGCTATTACACACATCATGCTATTCACGTACAGTCAGTGGCAAATGACGTCCAGAGGATGCTGGCTTTGGCAAAATTGAAGACACTCAAGGCAAATCACAGCCATTTGACAAGTAATGGGGCTGATTATTTTAAAGGGCTATTGGAGTCTCAACGAGGGTAAAGCTTTTGTTGAAAAAAAGTCACATTCTATGAAAAGGCTCACAGAGCAAGTTATTTAGTAGCCGAGTTTATTGAGCAGAAAAAGCAAACTCAAACAGTTGGTGTGCACTTAATAACACAATGTGCAAAATTGCAGTGAGTTCACAGACAGAAGCCAGGACAAGAGGCAGCTAAGTGTCAGCAGGAATCTGAGTAAGGACATAATAATTCCCTCTTCAAAAGGAGAAATGTTTTAATTTTTATTGCAAAATAGAGCTGATTTGCTTTTGTGTGTCATTTGGCCACATGTTACAGAATGGTGATGCTGGCATGGCTCTAACATCTGTCCCCATCTACCTGTCTCATATGTGGCACAAAGAATGCACAAAGCCAAATGACCCATCTCGTGGCATTGGATTGCCCGGGCAGCAGTGTTGGAATGACTTCTTCATCACTACCAGTGTTAGCATCAGGGCATGTTGATGTCACAAAGGCAATGGTCACTCATTTTCACATCACAGCCTCTCCCAAACTCCTCCTTCCTAGGAAATCCAGCTGAAGATGTATTAGAATCTTGTCAGTCCAACATAACTATTATTATGGCAATAAATTAAATTAAGATGAAAAAGATGCTGCTGATGCCACAGGAATTTGGAAGGAATGATTGACAGGGTACTGCAGATCTCAGGCAGTGAGGGGAGGAGAGGCACATTTCACCATAAAGACTTGAGTGGCTTTGTAAAAACCAAGAATTAGACGAGAGGATATGTTATTGGGTTCCAGAAGAAAATCGTTTTCTACAGACATCCCAGCCACTGTCCTAACACCCGGAGCTCAGTTTGGGGACCAGGAAACATTTTCTGCTTCTTCAAAGTGGGGCTCTGTCCACAGAGAGCTTTCACTACCCCCCCCCACTGTGGAGGGAGTCCACACCCCATCACTAACCCTGTCTGCCAATCACCTCAATACAAACAAGACTGCTACCATCTCTATATAATACTATTTTGTAATAAGTTAAGTTGTTCTTAAAATAAAGGATATAATTATATTCCCACCTTTGTTGTGACATTTCATTAGAATATTGTTAAATGGGAGGTCTGTACATTTTGGTAAATTCATAAATCAAGAGACTATTTCTTCTTGATGAAAATGGCCTCTAGCCAAGTGTTTTGTACATTAAAAAAAAAGAAGATGTTAAGTACTGCCATCTTCTTTGATAGAGTAGAACATTCTAAGAACAAGAGTGACTTTGAAAATCAATAAAGTGGCTTTTTTTTTGTCTGAAATAAAGCTTAGTTGTGAACACAAACATATATGTACATTTACTTCTAAGCAGACAAACAGACCATATTCATCCCCCTCCTGTGTCAGTCTTAGAACCTGTATTATAACAGTAGGAGCAAACAGAATCTGCCAGTGACACAGGTTTATTTCAGTATCATATACACATTCATTTTCAGGTGACAGGATATTTTGGAATTATCTTTATACTAACCTGTTAAATTTCCACAATGAAAAAAAAAAAACCTGATGGATAAAAAGACACTGTGGGCACTGTGTTGTAACCCAGGTGGAATATGAGTCACTAAATCCCGGAGCATCTGTGTTTACATTTAGCAGTTCCTTCCTGGGCTGACAGAACACCTGAGATTGCCGGACTTCAGCCATATCCTTCTCACCATCATTTATTTCTATTTAGAGAATTGTCTCTTAAAACCTGGCTGCATTCTGTCTCTAGACCCTACCCTGGTCTCCCTTGAGCACAGCTGGGTGAAACCTTTGTCCCTGACACCCTGTGTCCAGCCTCCATGCTGTCATATTGGGATGACCATTCTCAGCTCTTGCCCCTAGCCTACCCATACATAGGTCTTGGCATCCTCCTCTTTGGGAAAATGCCTTCCTTAGGAACAGCTTTCCAGTTTTTCTTACTGTGCAAGTCCTCTCGACCTCACAGTGAGCAGGGGATTACTCAAGGCTGCCACCATCCTCAGATCAGGATATAATTGGGGGCTGAGCATTTCTCAGAATTTCTCTCCTGAGATTTCTCCTCTAGAGCCCAGACATGTGTAGTTAATTGTGTACTTGACCTCTACATGTAAAAGCCTCATGTGATCTCAGGTGGAATATGCCTGACCCAGACTGGGTTTACCCCCATGCCCTGTTATCTCCCAATGATGTTGTATCCTTGGAAAATGCAGGTTCAAATGACTGGGTGAAGGTCATGATCAGTCCCATCTTCTTTTCTCTCTGCTCCATGTGCCTCAGGCCTCTGAACTCCTCCTTCCTGTCATGCCTCCCAACTTGCCCAATACCTACCAGTCTCTAATCTCAGGTTAGATCAGACACTCAAAACGACCAGGAGTAGAATCACATGGAAACTGTGAGGACAGAGATGGAGATAAGAATTAAGATCTCCATGCCACCCAGTGAATATTCATTAATTATGAGGCAAGTCTGTAGTGACACAGCTTTAAAAACACCTCCAGGGGCTGTGGATATAGCACGGTAGATTGACTACTTGCCTAGTATTGACAAAATCCAGGGTTCAATGCCCCAGTACCACATTAAAAATAAAACAAAACAAAAACAAAAGGACTTGGTGTCCTGTGCCTTTAATCCTGTCGCTCATGAGGTAGGTAGAGACAGGAGAGCTGGAAGTTGAAGATCAGGACCATCCTGAACTATGGGAGATGCTATGCTGTCCCAAAAGAGAAAGGAAAAATGGGAATTTCCATAGGAAGTAAGAGTCTGGGTTGGAATTTTTAGAGAACCCTAGCAAGGCAGAATGAGTCTGTGTATGCATACAGGAGTATGGGAGAATGAGCGCACTTCAGTGTGTGACAAATGAGACTCTACGGTGACACGGTGACTCAGTGGCCATGTCAGAGCCGCAGGTCTTCCTAACAGAAAGTCCCTGCTCCCTGCTCAAGCTCATTAACTTTCATAACCACCTGAGAATATTCTTTTGGGTGGACGTTAAATCACACTTTGGTTAAAATTCAAAGTTTAATAAGCCCCAAGCATCAGAGAAAAGCACTTTTTTTTCCTATCCCAAATCATCATTGTGCTACATTTAGCACCACTTAATTTCCAAGTAAAACAAGCCTGACTATGGGCAACACCAGTGCCAACAGCTTGTTCAGGGAGGGCTGGGAGCAGAGGCAGCCACATGGGCTCAGTGCCGGGTCACTGCATTGCCACACTCCTCTGCATGTACTGTGCACTTAGATGGAATTCAGAAGGATTTTTCTCGATTGGAACAATTTACTAGAAACAGAGTCGTTATGGTTGATTCATGGAGCAATTGTGCCTGAATTGGGAAAGATTGTCTTCTGGGTCCTTATGGTTGAAGAAAATTACCTACAGATTTCCGTGGTGGCTCAGCATGTCTTGATTTTCCTTCCTTTTTCTGGATATATTATGTTTTTTTTTTCCTTTTCATTTTCTCTTTGCATAAATGAAAGGGCCGTGGATAAAGTAAAGCGATATATATGTGTGAAACTTTCCTAATGAGCCAGGTGTGGTGCTGTATTCCTATAATCTAACACTCAGGAAGCAAGGCAGGAGGATTGGCACATATTTGAGGCTAGTCTGGTCTATATAGTGAATATCTTACCAGCCACAACTTCATAGCAAGGCCCTAATCTCAAAACACAAAAGCAAAGTAAGTCATAATGTAACTCATTATTGTATATGCTGATGAAGTAATTAAGATATATAGAGTTTCATTTTCAAAGCACTATGTATTTTAAATGTCAACACCCCACACATGGTGTCTGTCTGACATGGTCACCCAGCAATGAAGAAAGCAAAGATACATGGTTTAAGGGCCTTGAAATATATTGAGCTGTGTGTGAGCTCTCCTCAGAGCAAAGAATGTGACCCCTGAACTCTATTGTCACCCATGGGTGTAGAATAAAGGGTCTTGGTTCACCTAACCTAGTACACAGCCCAGCTTCTCTTATACAGTTGTGGGCCTGGACTTGTGGACTGGAACACACACACATATACCTCACATCATGGTCAGGGTCTGGAGAGTAGAGACACAAACCTGGAGACAGATGATGCCTGTATTTTGTGGTTAACTGGTACCACCAGGTGGAATGC
The DNA here is from genome assembly GCA_907164525.1 of Lophiomys imhausi. NCBI lineage: Eukaryota > Metazoa > Chordata > Mammalia > Rodentia > Muridae > Lophiomys > Lophiomys imhausi. The sequence goes on along the minus strand of CAJQZJ010033660.1, from coordinate 2,849,048 downwards.
TCAGTGGCTCACAGCATGTTCTTGTAGGAAAGCTGCTTGCTGTGTCTCTAACATAGAAGAAGAAAACAGTGACCTCTATGAGAAATAACTCTAATTGAGGAATATCCAATAAAAACATATACCCAAGGTTAATAAAGGGAGTATCTATCATGGAATATAGGAGAGGCAGTATCAACTTGATTTTTAGAAGTATTTATTGACTCCATAAGATCTGATTGCAATTGGGCCAAAGCAAGATGTTTTTACATAGCTATGTTCTTTATTTCTAAATTTCCAGCTAACTACTTAAAAACCTTTTAAATGTTGATAATGTGTGAAGCAACATATAATTTGTACAAATGTGAAGTATTACAAACCAATCCAAAACTTTTTCAGAAATAAATGAGGCTACTTAATCCAACCAAAGGACATGCAGGTGTCCTAGTTACATCCTAAGGAAAGTGAAGTTCTCTAGAGGAAACTTGGTGATTTCTGTGTTGTTCTTTAAAGAATAAAACCAGGATTGCCCATGCATATATGAGCCAGCATCTTAAATACCTAAGAACTTAATTTTGCCTGTGTTCTATTGTACTTATCCAAAATATTATGTGTGCTCTACTACAGAACATAGGGGCCATCATATTTGTTTTTATTAAATGATATCTCATGAGAGGTGAAACACATGAATGGAGCATTCTTGTGAACAGTGAAGGATCATGAACCAAGAAAAGTCATCTGTGACGAACTTCCAACCACTGCCACTAGATGGTGGTGGCTGTTCACACTTGTAAAGTACAGCCCTCCTTCAAACCCGGCCCCCATGTCTCAGTTTCTACCGGGAGATAGGCTCCTACCTTACACTAATGCTGACCCTCAAAATGACCCTGCTTTGATGTCATGTAGAACCTTTACAGACAGGTAACTTTGCCCAACTTTTATTGTGATTATAGCTCTTGTCATGCTGGCAACCAATATTCACCATTATATTGACTATGCAAATGAAGGTTTAAATCCAAGTCTATTCACATTGAAAGAAAAGCCAAGAGGCCCATTTGTGAGCCATGGTACAATGTTCCACCGTTCCTCTGGCTGTACTTTCTTCCCTCCGAGACTCAGTGTTTTGAAGATACTTAGTACAACACAAAGTGTGAAAAGCCACCCCATACCTTTGTGTTCGTCATAGTGCAGGCATCCAAGCCTTGTTTCACTAGATTGTTGAATTTATCATTTTAAGGAGGTGGCATCCTGTCAGGAAATTTAGGGAAAGGGGGGACCATTTCTCTTTTTGTTTTTTTGGTTTTTTATAATGTTTATTTATTACATCAAGTTACATATCCATCATAGTGCCCTCTTTCCACCCCTCCAGGTTCCACCCTCCCACCCTCTCCTCCCTCTCCTGCCCATCCTACTCCTCCAGAGTGGGGTGTCCCTACATATCAGCCCCCTTCAATTCAGCAGTCATATGAGGGCTAAGAGCTTCCTCTTGCACTGGGGACCTACATGGTAGCACCCCTAGGGCAAATTGGGGGGGGGGGCCATTTCTTAAAGAGTGAACCCATACACACAAAACTTTGTGAGTAGATTTAGCTCAAAGATGTCATGAAGTCTTAGAGGCTTGGAGTCAGTGTATGCAAGGTAAAGGGTTGGGCACTGTAGCACTGAGAAGTTTGTGTAAACTACTCTACCTGGGAAAGCATTTGCTCTGTGAACTGCTTCCGCAGATGCCAGTGGGACCCCAGCAGAAAGCTCTTTATGGAAGATGTCTTTGGATTAAACCTTGGAAGCGAAGGATCATGTTCCAAGGTTTGAAAGGTTTTTAATCTTCTGAATCACAAAATCAAACACTTCATTGCTGGAGGTTAGAGAAGTATAAGGCTGTCCTTTCAGTCTGTCAGACAGTTTACCCAAGGCAGAGATGGAGTAAGAAAGAGCAAATGCTAATTCATTAGCAAGGATGAAAACAAAAAGGAACCCCCCCCCCCAACAAACCACCTTCAAAGTAAGGGGAACAACTCAGGGTGTGAAAATGTGTTTTGTGGCAATTATTATCATGTTAAAGATTAAGGGATAAGATACTGGTGAGAAAAGATGAAAGAATGAGTTATGGCTGAGTGTAGAACTTGGAGACAAAGACATGGTTACTCCACACTGGGGTGTGGGCAGAGGGGATGTCAACAGATGTGCAGATTCACAGGAGCTGACACACCTGTGTGACAGCAAGGATAATGTAGAAGAATTTTAATCAAGCAACATGAGTGCTCTGGCAAGGGAACACACTGAAAGACCTAGGTTGGTGTGATCCAAATGAAAGCCAGACATGCCCTTAGTTCACACCGCTAATCCCTCTGGCTGGAATATAGACAGGACACACCTTTAACCTCTCTGACTGGAATTTAGTACACACCTTTAATCCCAAACAATGACACCTAATTGAGGGGCAGACAAAGTAACAAATCAGAAAAATATTTGACAGAATGAGTGAGAGATAAGATATGCTCAACTCACATGAGAACAGACAGAGAAGAGAAGCTACTTTTTTAATAATTTATTTTTTATTTCTTCAAGTTACATCTCAATCACAATCCCCTCCCTACTCCCCCCTCCAGTCCCACCCTTCCACCCTCTTCCCCCTCAACACCCCCATCCTCTACCCTCTTTTTTTTAGTTTAAGGTATATCTTTTTCCCCCCAACAGCTCCCCCTTTCAGTCCAACAAATGGTTCTTTCTCTTATAACAATAAATACAATACAAAACAACAGAGGTAATTAGGCCACGATTATGAGGGTTATATGGCTTAGCATACATTCTCAATATCCAGTCCATATGTATTTGGCACCTGACTTTAACATTCTACTATCTAACCATCTCCATGAGTTTAAAGTTCTGTATCTAACTCAGCTTTCATACTAACTTGCATCACAATTTTAAAACATCTTCTTAGATCCAGAACACCCTCTTATTCATAAACAACTCAAGATTTAACTATGAGACTCTAGCTATCTATTCTTCAACCACCTCAGAGACCTGAGAGGGATAAATATATATGATTACATAGGAAGTGCAGGGCCTGCAGCTTCCAAGACTAAGAAATGACATACCAGTGGCTGCCTGGACAGTTCCCATTTTCTCTCCATGCATTACAGTATCAATCTTCAGCTGTTTGGCCCCATTTCTCTGACAGACATTGATTGTAGAGCAATTATGAAGGACTTTTCTACCCTATCTTGACAGAGCTAGGCTGTCGACTTACCTGCTTCCAAGTTTTGTCCTTTTTGGACAGAAGTCTGTCTACAGTTGAAGCAAGGGGTTTTTCTTGCCAAGAGAAAGGCTTGCCACCAATTCAACCATCTCCCACTGGAGATTCTTTGATGCTCATCTTCTACTTGGAGTAGAATAGGGGGTGCTGTCAGGAGCTGACATGTCTCGATATCAAAATATCTTAAGTTAAGAAAACATCTTTGAATGCCATATTCTGCAGATCTCTTGAGGTTTTTGAAGATGCCCTATCTATCTCTTATATTTAGATAAACAAATGTTGCTTGTCTCTTAGCAACTTGATTTCTGAGTAGCTTAGAAAATAACTGTGATAGACCGTCATAGTAACTAACAAAATGACACACTTGCATGACTATTAGTTTGCATTTCTTATAGCAGTGCAGAGAGAGAGAGAGAGAGCAGAGTTTATGGAGACAGTTCAGTAGAATTCGGAAGTACGGAACAGTTTGGTACAGTTCAGTGCAGTTTCCGTTGAAACTGCTATTGAGTTTGTGCACTTCAGTTCATGGAGTTCAGAGGCAGTTTTTTTAAGCAAAGCAATTCACTGAGAAGCTGAGAGAAGCCAATTTGAATCAGTCAGCTTGGAGAAAAGATTAGAGCCAGAACAGCTGAGTTGAACCAGCCAGCCAGACTTCAGAAAGAGCAAGAAAGGGTGAGCTTATTCAGCAGTAAGTCTTGGATGCTGAAAACATTCTAGGCCTAGATTAGCAGATGGAGGTGGAAGCAGAAGCCTTCAAGGTCCAGGGTTGCAAAAGATTAGATTGCACAGATGCTAGAACTTTCCAGGCCTAGCCTGTGGCTAGTTAGAAGCACTCTGGGCTCAGCCCAAGCCATGTATTTGTAATGCTTGGGTATGGCTCTTATCCCATCATCAGAGGATATAAACCCAACAATTACAGGGTAAGATCTCTCAAGTCCTTTAGATGTAAAATAAGAAATTGAGGGAGGTGAAAGCAGCAGCTCAAAACACTAGTTTTATCCACATAGTATTGCCTTCTTTTTGAAAAGTAAACATGAGCTTCCAATGTAAGTATCTCCCAAGGAGGCTTTCTCATGTTCTTTCATCTTTAGAGGTCTTCTTGATTTTGTCAGACAAAGACACTCCCTTGCTAACTGTGGGTGATTCAAATGTGGGTGATGCTTGCCCATCTCTAGACTCCGCTGTGCATATGTAATACTGTAAGGAAGAGATAAAGGGAACCTTGACACTTGCCTGGTTGTGTACAGATTCCAGAACAAGGACAGGGAAGGAAGAAGCTGAAATCCCAGATGTAGGTAGTGATCCTTGACAGACACACTTATGAAAGATGCCCTCAGGTCATGTAATATGCAGTGAATATTACATAGTTTCAGAGAGAAGCAGACTCTACAGTGCTCATCTTGAGAACTGATGGCAGACAGTGGCTGTTGGGATGGTGGACGGAAATGGGACATGCTGGCTGTAAGCCTGAAACTTCAGTCCAGTGAATCCCAGAGGTCTGGAATATACAGTAGGGATGTGGTTAAAGATGCCAGGTTGCCAGCTTCATCACTTCCTTGGAGTTTGGTCTCATGGAAGCTCTTCTTACCAACAAGTAATAAGGGGATTTAAGATGGAGGACACCTGAATTTAGGTCTGTTCATCCTTTGAATATAAGTTTGGCACATGATCTACTCTCCAAATTCTCTCATCTATAGAATTAACCTTTCCATACCTAAGACAACATCCATACTGAAAGGTATGTGAAGCTCTGGTTGACGAGCTGCCAGTTAATATCGAAATGTTAATAGGAATCTTTACCACTAACGTTTGAGTTATTTGGCTAATTTAGTTTCTATATACAGTAAAATGTTACAATGAAGTCCTTCACAGACACATTGGCTACAATGCAGCTGAGAGGAATGGTTTACCATTTGTTAGACATATGTCCAAGTGGATGGACAGTTGGGTCTACTGATTGGTAAGGGCGTTCATTGCTAAGGATAGAGGACCCAGTTCCCCACTGGTACCCAAATGGTGGTGGGGGAGGACTGACTCCTGTCCATGATTCTTTGACCTTCCCATGTATGCTATGGCATGCATACACCTACACACACATGCACACTCACAAAATGAAGAAGTAAATGTTCAAAGAGTCAATTTAGAAAAGTGTCCTGTTTTAGAAAATATACTTCTGAGTATACAATCTAGCGTTGTTTAAGGGACATGCTAAGTGTTCAAATGACTTCCAATTTTAAGCAGATGTTTATTAAGTAGGAGGAAGGTTTTCATCTCCAATATAGTCTTTGTGTGGACCTACATATGTGTGATAGGTAGACAGGTAGATCTGATGTCCTGAGTGTGGCATCATAAGTGAGTCCACAGAGGATAGTTTCTGTGACATAAATGATTTAGATTTAAGATACAAACATTTGACACTTCCCTTATTTAAAATGGTGCAATATTTATATACAATCTAAGTCGAACTTTACATAAATAGTGTATGTGTGTCTGTGTGAGAGAGAGAGAGAAACAGCTAGATTGAGATCGAGAAGAGGGGAGGGATGGAGAGGTGGAGAGGGAGGAAGGGAGAGGTGGGGGGGAATAGGTACTTGCTTGTGGCTGTGGGTATGCGCATGTTTACACCTGAGGTCAACATAGTACTCTCCATCTTTTCTTTTTAATAATTTATTTTTTATTTCTTCAAGTTCCATCTCAATCACAATCCCCTCCCTACTCCCCC
>CAJQZJ010033660.1:2809860-2828421 GCA_907164525.1 Lophiomys imhausi | reverse complement strand
GAGGAGGAAGAGGAGGAGAAGCAAAAAGAAGGAGGAGGAAGAGGAGGAGGAGGAGCAAAAATATGGAGAAGAAACAAGAAGAGGAGGAAGACATTTGTAAACAACTAGATTGGGATAAGGGAGAGGATAATGACTTCAGAGAGAGTGTGAGGAAGAGGAAGCCCAAAGTGTCAGAAAGAAACAGGTTAGGCTTTGACAAGTATCCAAAGAAGCAAAGGAAGTTACAAAGAAGAAAGTGGAAAACTTAAACTTTTCATAATAGTTAAAACAGGCAGACTCACCCTAGCTACGGGACTCTGTAGGGAAGTGCACCAGCAGCAAGGTTTCCAAAAGGAGTCAGTGTTTTTTCCTTCCATCTCTTTACCTAGGCTCAAGGTGGAGCAGCCTTCTGAAGGGATGCCCCTTGGTCAGGGGAAGACCCCACTCTTTCTGAAAGAGGAAGTTGCTTTCTCACATAGTAGGCCTTCATCCCACTGTGAGAGCCACAGTCACTTTATTGCACTGTCAAGCCTGCCACAGATCTTCATTAAGTAGAGAATTTTGCTGGCTTCCTTCAAGTCCACCTGTGTGGGTGTCCAGCATAAAGATCTTACACTTGATTGGCTTGAGTAAATCCGTTGTCTATGCTGCACCTAAGCTAGGGGATTTCTCCTCACAGTTTCCCTGTGATTTGTCTGCTGCTGCCTCTCATGCTAATTTCCCATTCCAGGCTTCTTTATTTGTATTAATTTCTCAACCGCATTTCCACCACCATTTTCCTGAATTTATAATGTCACACACCCTCCAACAAGCCTCTGCATATGAAAGCATGAAGAATGACTTTCTCTGATGTTACAAGTGAGAAATTACCTTGGCAAGATTAAAGTTCTTCCAGAAAAGCACACCTCCCTCCAAAAACTCCATATATATGATAGTATGTATGCATTTACTCTGCATTTAGTATTGCAGGGGCAGCAATAAGAAGTAAGACTTCTTAACAGGCACAGTGGAGAAAGAGAAGTAAGGCGGACTGTGAATTTAAGGGGACCTTGGGCAATATAGTAAGACCTTGACTCAAGCAGGCAAACAACAAATGCAAAAAAGGAGGCAATCTGAAATTTTGTATATATTTCTATCAAATTAACTTTAGGTGCAAATCTTCACTGCTTTGCAGATGAGTATGTGGACTGCAATTCACAAGACTACTGTTTTTCATTCTAGGTCTCTTTATCGGATCAATTAGAAATAATTAACATACCACAAATTTTCTTGCTTCCTTCCTCGAATATTATTGTCTGCCTCATTCTTTCTTTCCCTGTTTCTATCCCTTCCTGTTATAATTTACAAGTGGACCTCTAATAAAAGCATCTCTAATAAAATGTCTTACTCCTGGTCAATTGAGAGATGAAGAGTCACACATAGCACACAAAGAACAGATTTAACACAGGTTCAAACCTGATAAGGGCACTGGTCACATTAGTAGCCAAGTTCCTCCTCTGCCAGACCATAAGCTCCCCGTGGTCTTACATTGCCTCTTTGGTCCCACAGATATTCTGAGCTTGACACCAGCTTCCATCTATGTCTTGTCTTCTGTATTTGTGGCCTTAAACTTATAGAAAACAAAAACATTCAAACTGTGAATGGGTCTCTTTTGAAATTGAAAGATAATCAAAGGGAAATCACCTGATTTGTGCTGATTCTCACAGTAGGTATTGTATGGAGATGGAGAGGGCACTTGGTTTTTCACAGACAATGGAACAGCAACCAGTCAAATAACTCGAACAGACCTGGTGTACATAGTTTGGGAATTAGGCCACTGTTCAGGGCTTCTCACACCTCCAAGTGTGTTCTTCCACAATACTGAGATGTTCTGCAACTTGAAAGAGGATTTTCCATATGTTTCCCTGGCAATTTTTGAAGCTATTTATAATATGATGTCCAAAATTTCCTGGGACTCAGTAATATAAGAGGCCGATGAATAAATTTTATGCTTTATGGAATATCTTTTTTGGAGTGCATTCTTTCTGGTTAACAGTGTGGACTTTGGCTTGGGGGTGTGACTGGCTAACACATGTAAAGCCTGGTGTTTGATTCCCAGTACTGGAATAAAAAGAAAGAGAGAAAGGGGTGGGAGAAGGAGTGATGAAGGAAGGAGGGAGAAAGCGAAGGCACAGAGCAGCTTTTGAGGTGGCACAAAATCCTCAGCTCTCATGGAGGAGATCTGAAGGCCATCCTCTCCAGAGACACTGGAAACTTTGAGTAAACTACTCATATTGAAGATGGAAAGGAGATTGACATCCATCAGCAAAATTTTAAGACTTGCTCTGATTTCTTTCTATCATTTTAGGCTTGAATTGTAACCAGACACTAACTCTTTCAAACTGTGACTAAGAAGTGGCTTAATTCACAGCACAATTCACTCTCTGCTTTCTTCTTTACAATAAGTCACTCCAATACTCAGGGGACCCAGACACATTTAGGAAGCAAGTCAGACCCACAGTTTGAGAAGGGAAAGTTATATGTCATAGATTATCGTGTTTGTTAATGACTACAAACTATTCTGCAACACTCCCCATCCCTACTATGGTGATGAGGCTGAAGAGTTCTGCTCTCCCCTCCTCCTGTCTCTGGAAAACAGTTACTTTTTTTTTTTCACTGATATTTCTGAAATAGGACAGAATTAGTGGCTGATGTTCCTTTACTCAGCATACATGGTGATGCTTAGAATCCTTTGCCAAGGTCTTGGTCTCTTCTGACTCAGGGTGGCTGCCGTAGTTGCCTCTCTGTGCTGAAAGGCATTCTGGCACCACTCTCACGCTATTCATCACTGGACATACTAGAAATACCCAGATACAGTACTCTTATTCATAGTGAGGGCAAAAAGCACTTGGTATTTTTTTCCAATTATTTATTAATTCAAGTTCCATCCTGATCACAGCCCCCTTCTTCTCCCCCTCCCCCAGTCCCAACCTCCCACCCTCTGCTCCCTCTCCCATCTATCCTCCTCCAGTGTGGAGGGCCACCAAAATCAACCCTCTTCAGTTCGTGAGTCACATGAGTGCTAAGAGCTTCCTTTTGTTCTGGGGCCCAACAAGGGCACCTCAGTTAAGGTAAAGTGCTCCACTAAAAGGTGACAAATTCCATCCTGAGACCACCCCTCCTCCCACTTGCTAAGGGATCAGTAGGAAGACAAAGTTTCCTATTGTCTACATTTGCCTATCGGGGATTAGATCCAATCTAAGCTTCTTTCTTCTGCTTTTGTTAGCGTTTCAGTCTTTATAAGCCTCTAGGAGCCTAGATTGGTTGGTTCTGTTGATCTTCATGTGTTGGTCTTGACCCCTCTGAGTCACTCTATTCCTCCTCCCTCTCTTATATAAGGCTCCCAGAGCTCCACTTAATGTTTGGTGGTGTGTCTCAGCCTTTGCTTTGTTCTGCTACAGGATGGAATTTCTCATAGGATAATTATGCTAGGTCTAAAATCTAGTTATAAGTGAACACATGCCAAGTGAATCTTTCTGAGTCTGGGTTAGCTCACTCAGGAGAGCTTTTCTAGTTCCATCCATTTGGCTGCAAATTGCATGATTTCCTTTTTTCTGATAGCTGAGTAGTATTCCATTTTGTAAATGTACCACAGGTTCTTTTTTTTTTCTAATCTCCTTAGATCTTTACATTTTCATGGAAAATACAACTTTCACAGTCCCATTGTGATTTTTGATATTAATTCAAAATGAACGCAACACCAGCAATGGATGATTTTTAAGGTGTGTTCAACATGGAACTATTGATGATATTGAGAAAAAAATCAAAAATTGCAGATAATTGGTAGAATACCCATTAGACTTTTAGGTTTCAATTTTAGAATTAAAAAATTACATTTAAAACAAAGTCCTTCCAAATGTTGTAGTAATATCAACTGAAGTGAACTTATCTTGTTAATGTATGAAATAAGCAAGTATATAGATATAGAGGAGTTGATTAGATAAATAAAGAACACTTAAACTATTTTATCAAAATCTTAATTGTGTCCTTCCACCATCCCATGCTGTCTGCTCTTCAGGTATGTTAACCTGATAGAACCAACCCCAGTACAGCACTGGAAGTTTACTATTTGAATAGGTCAGTTCGCCAACGTGATGGTTTGAAAAAGATACCCCCGTTAGCCTTGGGCATTTGGATACTTTGTCACCAGTTGGTGACATTGTTTGGGGAAGCTGAGGAGGCATGGCCCTTTTGGAGGAAGTCTGTCACTAAGGGTGGACTTTGAGGTTTCAAAGCCTTGTGCCATTGCCGTTGTGCTCTCTACCTCCTGCTTGTGATTTTACAGTGAGTTCTCCGCTGTTCCTGACACCAGACTCACCTCATGTCACCATGTCTCCCTGCTGTGATTGACTCTTAACCATTAGAAACTGTAAACCCAAGTAAATCCTTCCTTCCGTGAGTTGCCCTGGACATGCTGCTTTACCACAGCAACAATGAAGTAGCTAACACAATCACGTCCATACTTCTTCAGAGTCTTCTCCACGTTATGCTAACCAAGCACCTTCTGATATCCTTTATCCAACAAGACAGGCCTGCAGGGAGATGCTGGAATGTTCTAGGACAGAATGAACCTGTTTCACCAAGAGCATCATGCAGGACAGACACATAGACACTTATGATCACAGTTGTGAGATCTGTCCAGCTTTTTCTTTTTTCTTCAGTGAAAACAATTATCATCTCTAACAGCAGAGATAGGCTAGTGTTATAATTGGGGTTAATTCCTATGTGCCATAGTCATAACTGCACTATTAAACTATTTTTTAGCATTTAATTTATTAAGTTGTGTGGGTGTGTGAGTCTGTGTGTGTGTGTGTTTGTGTGTCTGTGTGTGTGTACATGCATACACCCTGGTGCCCATGTGGAAATGAAATCAGAGAACAATTTGCAGGAATCAATTCTCTCCTTCTATCATGTGAGCCTGAGTGATCAAACCCAGGTCATCAATTTTGGTGGCAACCACCTTGTCCCACTGAGTCATCTCACCAGCCCAATAATATCTAATTATCTAAATATTGCTTCTGCTTATTCAGAATATATTTTTGTCACATTGCTCTGTAATGAGTTTGTGTATAACTTTAAAAAATATATCCAAGATGACTTTGTGCTCTGGCTCAAAAATAATGTCTAATATTTTTGTGTGGATGACCTGTCGCTGAACTGTCCTCAATGTCTGTACTTACCATCTTGTTTATGGTGGGGAGGGACAAAGACCTGAAAAACCTTCAATTTATTGTAAAAGCAAATGAAAGCCTTAGTCTGGCATGAGTCCTGAGGAAGTTTTATGTGTGGCCTACATGTGACACAAAAGCCTGAGAAGAAAGTCAGTAGATACTCTGGTGATATACCATAGTCAATAGCTGAGATCTCGGTGGAAAATCCTCTGTGTGGTTGCCAGTAAGATGCTGGACACAAACCATGTTCTGCAAGACACAGTAGAGCCTCCAATAGCCAGCAGAGAGTACTTCAGTGTGTAGGATTTAAGAAATGCTACATATGTGCACACATTTCTGAATTAAAAAATTCATATCTTAGCCGGGCAGTGGTGGCGCACGCCTTTAGTCCCAGCACTTGGGAGGCAGAGGCAGGCGGATCTTTGCGAGTTCGAGGCCAGCCTGGTCTACAAATTGAGTCCAGGACAGCCAGGGCTACACAGAGAAACCCTGTCTCGAAAAACCAAAAAAAAAAAAAAAAAATTCATATCTGGGTCCTGACTCTGTCACTGGTCCATGAGTGAGACTAGGGTTTTTCTTTTTTATATCTAGGCAAAGTATGTGTTTAAATCAATCCCATAATATTCTTTATCTAAAATCTGAATGAATATCTACAGGACATATTATTGTTTCAGGTATCAAGAAGAAGTGTAGTTACTTCACCGTACTTGTTCACGCACTCTATATACTGTGGTTTTCTATGATTTATTTTCAAAATTCTTTTAGGATATTGCTATGAGTTGGGGCTCTAGGCTGGGAACTCACCCCAGGCTGGCCAAATAAGTCATGGATTAAGCATCCAAAGTTATTTTCACTTCAAAGATTCATTTTCACCTGACGTGTCTCTCTACCCCTCCATCAGTAGAGAAAAACAGTGAAACAGACCAAGGGCCCAGGCCTGAGGATGGAAGAGGGAGGAGGCAGGAGGCAGGCAGTGCCAGAAGCTCCATACAACCCTGGCATCCCCCTGGGACAGAAGAGCACAGCCCTTTCTCATTTTGGGCAGAGAATCCTTTACCTGAATGCAAACAGGCCTGTGTAGTCCTTATCAAGGCCTATACTCTCCTTTGCTCTCAATTTTCTTAATCTGGTGTGGTGTTGTAATGATTCAGAGGGAAAGCTGGGGCAGGGCTTTTGTGCGCATGTGAGAGGACAAGTTCGCACAGTCTCTTCACATGCTGAAGAAATGAGAAATGCAGGTGGGAGAGAGTGAAGCAGCAGAGCAGAGCTCGGGCCTTAGCTCTTCACCCTGTTACCATGACTACAGAATCTGTGGACCTGATAATTGCTTTTCTGACCAGGTAACCTCACACCTGGCTGCTGGGCTGGCAGAGTTCTATCCAACTAAGGAAGCAAGGTACAGCCAGACCCCAGTTCACCCATCAGCAGCTTCACTCTCAGAAAACGGACACTGTTAGACAACAAATGTTTACTAACTTGCTTTCCCCCCTTTTTCCTTTTCCATGTTTTTGTTTGCTTGTTTGTTTTCTTCCATGTTTGTTTTTTGAGGCAAGGTTTCGCTTAGCTCAGGCTAGTCTTAAATTCTTCATGTAGCCAAGGATGACATACAATACCCTATCTTTGTTCCATCACCTCCAAAGAGCTGGGATTGAAACCAGCACCACAACTAGTTCACTGTTTCCATTGCAGCCACAAAGCTCCCACTAAGATATTCTCACAAATCAGCTGCTCTGGTTCAGGCCCATCAGATGTAGCTTGTGACAGAGACAGAACTATAAAAATATCATACCTGGTTAAGGGTCAGAGAAAGTCTTGATTTCTAGCCCCACTTGTTCATTTTAATGTTGAGGTAACTAAAGTGTACTCTGTCAAATGGCTTATCTAGACCACAGGTCTGGGGTTGGTGAGTTGTCATTCCCAAACCTGAAAAGTTTGTTGAATGCTTAGCTCTTCCTCCAGATAAAGGTTTATAAAGTAAGTTTGTCACTGGCCATTTTTACTATCATTTAGTCTCTCTTTCTGTAATTAAGAATATGTTGTTCTTCACATGAATGTCACATTTTTTCTAATTGCTTTCCTGATGTGATAATTTTTGATTAGTCTATTTATATGTTTGTTTATTTTTTTGAAAATTTTATGCATCTAATTTGGCCACATCTAACCCCTATTCCCTCCCTCACCGCCCCTCATATCTTCCTTCTATATTCATGTCTTTTTGACTTGTTTCTTTTAACTCACTAAATCCAATTATTGCTGTTTTATATACTCTTCTTATGTGTGGCATTATCCATGGAAGCATGAACAACCTCCCAACAGCAGCCCTTCAGAGGAAAACAATGACTCTTCCTCTGTCAGTAGCCATCAGCCTTAATTCTTCTGCTAGATACAGGGCATCAAGAGACTCTGCCACTCCATACTAGAAATTTTAAGTCTCATGATATTGTAGAGGTCCACACAGCCACAACTGCTGTGAGTTCATGTGTCTTTTAGCCATGTTATGTTCAGAGACCTGTCATACCAGCTCTCCCCATCCTTAGACATTATCTCACACTTAATATTAATGCACTAAAGAGTCTCATTCAGCAAAAATGAATTCTACTCCTGGAGGAATCGAGGAGAGAGGATTGTGGGTGGGAAAGTGGTATCTTCCTCAAGGTCAAATGTTCAATGTTAAATGGAGCAAAGGCTTGAAGCCAGCCCCTATCTCTCCAATCTAGGCTCATAAGTACCAGGTATCAAAGTAGTTTAAGTTTTAAAAAGGTTTTGTTTTTTTTTTCTTGAACATACTTCCATGCACACAACTAAGTACTGAGTTGATCTGATTTGAAGCTTCTACCACCAGAGAGTAACACTGTGTATCTGCTGTCTCTGCTAGAAAACATCAGAGTAGAAACTATGGTTCATGTTCATATGCTGCAGTTTCCACACTATTTGTTTGAGACAAAATACTGATATCGTGCCTTTTTATTTTTAGCATAAAATATTTATAAAACAATAAAGTTTGTAGAAATATTGTTCTTTTCCCTGAGTGCAGATGGCTGGTATATCCCAGTCAGGAGTAACTCACGTGCACAGACCATGAGGCAGGTTCATTGTATTCAGCCCAAGTTTCCTGAGGTGGTACCCAGCTATGGCATGAACCACTGTTGAGTCCAGCTGGAGCGATCTGAGTCAGGGTATTCCCAACCTATCATCTCTTGATGGTGCTCCACCTTTGAGAAGAAAATGTGGGCTTCAGAGCTCAACCTCTGATCTCCACGCCACTCCCCACTTACTTAAACATGTTGTTTACCATGTAAATGCAAACATTTTTATTCTATACTGACCAGCTCTTTATTTTCAAGTTTACATATATTTCTTCACTCCCTAAAATATTACTCTTGTTTGAAATGTACCCTTTAGCCAATCTGAAGGTAGTGAGATATCTTTTTTTTTTTTTGGTTTTTCGAGACAGGGTTTCTCTGTGTAACAGCCCTGGCTGTCCTGGACTTGCTTTGTAGACCAGGCTGGCCTCGAACTCACAGAGATCCGCCTGCCCCTGCCTCCCAAGTGCTGGGATTAAAGGCGTGCGCCACCACGCCCGGCTTGTAGTGAGATATCTTAATAAAATATCTGAGATATTAAAACAAGATTTTTCCTTCTGCATATAATGTAGTCCCTCTGCTGAACAGGTGCACTAGGAAGACATCCTTTATCATTTAATCTGGGCCATGTAAATCACTTGTTTTGATGTACCACTAAAAAAATGAAAGTAACTTTGATTTGTATATCTTCAAATATAATCCACTTATTCTCTTGAGTGTGTGGAGAGAATCCTTCAATGCGTCTTAGAATTAAATGGCTTTGAGGTGACATTGTCTTCTTATTCCCTGGTAGCTGTATTTTGTTCTCATATGTTATAATGAGCCACCTTTAATCTCCAGTCTCAACTCTTTAATAAGTTGTAAAATGTGTGCTCCGTGATTTTTCTAATTATTGATCCTGCAGTCTTTGTTATAGGTCCACAAGCTTCAATATCCTCACTTTTATCTCGAGAACTGTCATTTTCTCCTACCACCCTTTCATCTTTTATTCCTTCAGAGTCCCGCCTAAGATACGCCTCTACTCTGTTTGATTGATGTGAGCGTTAATTCTGTGTTTTGCCAACTTCTAATGATGCTCTGATTCTCTCTTTTGGAGTTATTGTATTGTGACTTTTAAATTCCCAGTCTCTCAATTTTAATAAATACCCTTCGCAGTTTCACACATCTAAGAACACATTTTAATAAGTTTCTGGGCTCTGCTAGGGATTCCTCTGGCTTCTGTGTCAGGGGCTTGGGAGAGGCTTTTGTGTCTCTCTCTGCTGTGGCCATCCCCCCTGTGGTAGTGATGTTAAACTTCCGTCACTACCATGCTTAGCTTACCCTTTTCCTGCTGAGCTAGGTAATCTCTGCTGTTGTTCTGTAAATATTCTGAGTCCCTGACAGGATTACTGGCTGTTTTACAGTTTTTCTTGGAAAGATGTACTTTATGGTACAGATTGCTCTTGTCCATACAAAACAGTATGGAAGTGAAGAGGGAAGTGTGGAAAGGAAGGCAACAGAACCTGGGTGCTGTGGAGTGAGTTCCTTCAAGAGGGACAGGAAAGATGGTGTCCTGGACTCCAGCTCCCACACACACTTATCTGTGTCACTGGGTCCCTGGAAACTGTTAGGAACCAGTCATTCTCATTTTGCAGAGGACAGATTTCCTGAGAAAGGAGCCATGCATCCCTGTATATCCAGGCCTGCCCCCCACACCCTCAGTTGATCCTGTTTTGGTTTGTTTTACCTTGCTTTTTATAGTACAGGCTAGCGGGGAATAGTTATACTTGGGGGTGATGTAAGATTCCTCCTCCCACAACAGTGTAAGGTATGGTCAGAGAATGTCTAGTTCTATAAGGAAATGCCAAACTGTCTTCCAAGGACACTGCCCCATTTTGTAGCCTGGGAACAATATGGTCATGACTGAGCTTATACAGGAGCTTCAGATGGGGCATTCCTCCAGAGTCTGTCTTAGACGCTACCATCCATTAACTTTTCCAGTTGTGTTATGACTGACCATCATGAGCTCAAGGAAATGCATCCAGAACTGTTGAGAACATTTGATAATTACCATTTCATAAGAAATCATAAACTTGCAAATGTGTAAGACATTGATATTGGCAACAGGGCCAATAATTGCCAGCTGTCGATGGGTTTTCATGAGAAAATTCACACTTGGGCAGCCTTCTTCCAAAAAACAAATCGGAACTGAATGAGTCAAACGTTTCCAGAGCCCCTTGCTGTGTGTTCTAATCCCTCAACCCATTCCTGGGGTGGAGGGCAGACCCAGAGTTCACACTTAGTCATTCATGAAGCATTCATGAATTATTTTTCCAGAATGTAGGGCTTTTCACTGAATTTTTTTCATGAGAATGTTTGAAAATTTTAAACAATTATGATTTTTTTTCTCTACTTAGTTTTCCCCATCAGCATGATTTCTAATACAAGCATGTAACTTAGAAAAAAAAATGTACTTTGGGGCTAAAGAGACGGCGTAGGAGTTATAAGGATTTACTGCTCTAATACAGGGCATGAGTTTAGTTCTCAGCACCCATACAGAGGCTCACAAAAACCTATAACTCTAGTTCCAGGGATCAAGTGCCTTTTTCTGATCTCCACAGGCACCAGGTACATGTGTGGTACAACCCCCCCCCACACACACACACACATGCATGCATGCACACGTGAACACACTCACACTCAGGCAAAACATTCATACACATAAAACAAAAACAACAAAATATTTTTAAAAAGAAAAATATACCACAGATATGGGGCATGAAAATAAAAGTAAAATTAAAATAGAACCACATTATCTCACTTGATGCTTTCCTCTCTGTTCTGTTTAAAGGGCTGTTTACAACCCGGGAAAACATAAACATATTTTCTCCTTCAAGAATGTCATAGAAAACCTGAGAAAGAATATATACCATCTTAAGTTTGTCACAAGTGTGTTTTTCTCTTGACGACTCATGGATATCCATAGTCATCAATCAAAAATCTCTCAAGAGATTCATGCTTCTCCTCACGACCATTCTCTCTCCTCTCACTTATTATTTCCTCACTCTCATCTCTTCATCCTTCTCTTCTTACTCCCATCCTCCCTTCTTGTCCCCCCCATTCCCAAATCCCTCAGACAACATTGTCTGACCACTTTATTGGTGTTTAAACTCAATTTAGAGAGCCTCTGTCTCAATATGAACTATTCAGTAAGTACAGTGAAGTAAAGTGAAACATATTTTGAGATAATAGAGAACTTTGATCTTTTTTTGGTAGACACTACATGATTTATTCCAAAGCCTGAAATGGCTACTTACTATATAAGACTTCCACATGACCCAATGGGATATAGAGTGGACCACCTATTTGTTGGTTATGGTTTTGTTTTTGAACAAAGATTTATTTTAATTAATTTTTTCAGACAATATATTTTGATGAAACTCAATGGCACTTTGTAGACTTGTTGTTTTGTCATTCTTTCTTCTTATTGGTCTTTGCTTATTTTGATCTTTGTTTTTGTCTCCAAAACCATCTTTCTACACTTTCATCTGTCTGTCCAATTGGCTATCACCCATTATCTGCCCATCCATCCATACTTAATCACTTACCATCCATCCATCCGAACATCCACTTATCTACCATCCATTATCCACCCATCCTTCTATATGATACTATGATGATACTTATTTATCATCATTTATCCATTTCTCTATCCATCCACATACCTATAATCCAGCCATATACCCACTAATCTACTTATTTTATCAACAGCATCCATCATACACCCATCCTTCTATCAATCTCCTTATCTATCATCCATTCATCTACCTATCAATCTACTTATCCCACTATCTATCCATCATTTACCTATATATGCCTCTATACATCTACTTATTTATCTATCCACCCATCCATCCATGTATCCTATTAACTATCTACCCATTCCCTGATCTATCATCCATTCATACATGCATCCATGCATCCGTCTATCCATGCATACATCCTCTTAACTGTCCATTCACTGACCTACCTTCTATATCTTCATTCTCTTAAATGTCTGTCCATTCACTGATCTATCATCCATTCATCCATCCATTCACTCAGTTATCTATCCAATATTTCATATATTTTCTGTCACATGTCATCACTAACAACTTACTTATTGATTATCTATTATATATTACCTGTGTATTGTATCTTCCTATCCATATTTTTATTTATCTATCTATCATCTATAATAATCTATTGATATCTTCTTTATATACCTGGATATCCAAGACCTAGTTTGTCTTCCTGACAGCTTTGGTCATCTTTCCTCTTGGTCACAATATTCATCAACAAAGGAAGTATTTTGTTTGTTTGTTTGTTTTAGGAGAAAGTTTTCTGTGTCTACAGAGATGGGAGTTCACTTGCCTATAATCTATTGCTGGGTCAAACAGAAACCTGTCTATTGTTTAGCATAATACTAATCATCACATCCAAGCATGATACATATATATGTGTGTGTGTGTGTACATATATATAATATATAATATTCTTTAATTATGTTATGTTACATATGTGTGCCAGTTTTTTTATTACATGTACAGCAATGTTTAAATGAACTCAGGGTTGTTCTTTCTTCTTGAATTATGGTTTTAGCACAGGAGAATGTATCTTCTTGTTTTCTTTTTGTCATCTACTGTTCAACCCATCTGTATGTCCATCTCTATCCATTCATCCAGCCTCTACTTACACATCAACCTACTCATCCATTCATCCATCCAATGATCTAATAGATCTGGTGGTGCGGTTCATTGATTGAGAACTTGCCTAGTATGGATAAAGCCTCTACTGAAATTCTCAGAAATAGAAACAGGGAGAAAAGAGAGCAAGCGTCACATTTTGCACAGCCAAGTATAGTATTGGATCATTTGTTTCTTGCAATCAGGAAGGTCTTACATTATTGGGAATAATAACATGATATCTAAACAAGTAAATTCTAAAAGATTCATTATAGGGTGTCCTTAAATCCTGCCTTATTAACTATAACATGCCTCATGAACTGCAACAGTATTTCTCCAGCTTGTATTGGCTTATTCTCACTTAATCTAGGCATCTGAGTTGTTGTGCTATGCATTTGATAAAGATGCAACTTGAAGTGGGGTCAGGTAAATTTCATTTTGTAGTTCACAGTAACTTGGAACAAAAAGAACAATTTAATTCCACAAAATTCTGAAGTTCAGGTCAGCTACACTGTCACTATTCATGTAGCAACTAGAGGCAGCTTAGGAATTATTTGCTATCCATCAGAAGTAAGGAGCCAAAGAAAACTATATCTAATTGAAAATACAACTGTACATTGCCATGGAATATCTGAATTATGCCAAATAACTGTGTTCTCCCTTTGGATTAGGTCATCAAGCTTGCTTTTGAAGAGTTTGAGTTGGAAAGAGGATATGACACCCTGACAGTTGGAGATGCTGGGAAGGTGGGGGACACCAGATCCGTATTGTATGTGTGAGTATGCCATTTCACTTTTCTCCTCAACATGCAGGTATGGGTCTTGGTTGACTCACATTGATAATTGTCTTCCCTGGATACACTAGGGATGATTGCTCTGATTTTGCATGAGGACTGTGAAGATCACAGTTTACCAGTATGAACTGTTTTCACTAATTTTTTAAAAAGTGTGTTTATGGAAAAAATGGAATGAAAGCAACAGAGCAAAGGATAGAAATCTTGAAGCTTGCCATCCTCAACTCTAGCCTCCCTGTGGCCCCTCTCTTCCCTTCCCTGGGTGAACAGATGTTTTCCAGATAGAGTCGTTTTCTGGAATGATGCCATTTGTTTGCTGGAAACCGACATGCTGTATAAAACTACCCACTAAATGAAGCAGAGATTGCAGAATAAGTGGGCCAGAGTTCCAGCAGACTGAGGACAGTCTGCAGGAATCCTGCCGTAGGCCCCTTCATGTGCCGAAGCTGCAATCTCTCTAACCTGCAGCAATGGCCGTTCCAGCTTGAGTTCTTGTCAGTTTTCATCAGATCCATTTTTATCAAAATAAAATGTGTGATGTAGGAATGTTTATCTTTGTAGATCGTGAGCTGAGAGGAAAACAATGTCCATCCTCTTTCAGATAGCTTCAGGCAGTAGCTCTGGAAACCACAGGCCTGGAAGCTTCTTTCACTCATGCATGATTATAGGGGACTTCTTTCCCTTTTCTCAGTCTGTGAATGTGTCTCTGTGGGCTTCTTTTTATTTGGGAAAGAGTGGCCCCTGACATCATGGAAGCATGGATAGAACAGTAAAGGGGTACTCTTGCCCTCACACTTTGTGGATCACTTCCTTAGGAGGTCACACACATTTTGAAAAGCACCATGGTGAACACACTGCATATGCCTGAAACATTGATGGTCCAGCCTCAGCTACATGGGAACTTGAAACTTTCACTCTTTTTGTTGTCAACATTGCATCCAGTTTGGCTCATTTTGTCATTGACTCACTCCCACTGTGACTGTCAATAATTAATGCCACGTGATTGGCTCATACATGTCAATGGTTACAATGACAGCAAGAGTAATGTCATGGCCAAGTGTTACCCACCACACTCTGGATTGTCTACTGGACACAGCATTCTCAAACCACTCTGTGCATTGTGGATACTTAATGTCAACCTGCTTTTAGTGATGGATCCCCCTGGCTCCCAGCTGTCTGATTACTGAAAGGCAATTCCAAACAAGGTCTATACTCCAGGTCTCTGTCATGTGGATGTACATTGTCCTTAAATGGCTTCTGTGTGGGTCTCCTCTTCCCATCCACACCCTCTTCTTTAGCTTCTGTACCAGCTGTACAGTGCAAAACTCTTTGCATAATGTGTAGTTAGCTCAATTGTCCTCAAGAACATTTTCTGGCAAAGAAATTTAAGAAGTAAAGAATGTTGCCATTTATAATGTTACTCTGTTCAACTATTCCAGAAAATGTATGAAAACTTACATTTATTTATTTGCCCAAATATCTACACACTTACACAGGGCTTTTTAAATATATAATTCTACATTTATTATTTTAATTGTTATTATAAAAATATTGCAAATAAAAAACAGACACTGAAAATAACTAGACACATAGAGTACACAATAAAATAAATATCTATACAGTTATACAGCCATTCAGAACAGAAGCTGTGGTGCTCCACATAGGATTTTATACTTTTGATATCAAATATACTTTATACATTTATCTGTCACCAAAAATCAAAAATCCATGACAGTTAGAGCCAGAGAAACAATTAGCTTTATTGACAATAACAGAGAATTTGAATCAATGTATTTGTCCATCAGCAGATGAATGGATAATGAAATTTTGGTATATATGTAATAGAATTTTATTCAGCTTTTAAAGCAAAATGTATCACAAAATTTGCAGGAAAACTGATAGCTTTAGAATATATAATATCAAGCAAAGTCACTCTCTCAGGTTAAAAGAATATATTCCCCATAATATATTAGATCTTGCCAGTAATATGTATATAGGTAAACAAATGTACATGTGAGTATAATACAACATGTAGAAAAGAGAAAACAAAAGGCTGAATAATAGGGGGTGAGGAAGGACTGACTGCATGGAATGAGCATGAGTTATGATTATATATTTATAATTGTTGTCAAATTGTTGGACCAAAAAATCATTTTATTTTTCCTTTCAAAGCAGAGTTCACTAGGGTAACTCTGGGCACCTATTTGTTGGCATGATTTCAACTGTTCTTCAAGAGCAGTGGTATCCTGTATGTGTGCATTACCTACAAATGGTTCAGATAGTGGATACTAAGGTACATGAGCTGGGAATTCAAGGTAGAGTTTCTGATTCAATAATACTTCCTGTCTCTGTGACCCTAAGGGAAGTCATTTTACTTCTGTGTCTCTCTGTTTTCCTGTATATATATATATATACATATATATATATGTATATATATATATATGTATGTATATATACACACAAATATTAAACTTAAATAATAAATGTAATATACACATGAAATAGCTTTATTGTCACCATAACATCTGATTTTAAAAACGATGCCACTACAATAAATGAGAATGGTTTTTAAATAAATGCAAAAGTTAAAATATAAATGCAGTAAGAAAATGCCCTAGAATATCCCATGGGTTGCTATTAAGGATCTAAGCTCATACTTTCATTTTAAAAGGCTTTTATTGGTAAGAAAGCAATGGAAAAGTATGTGTTACAATGACATAAGTGTTATTAGGACCTCTTGGTAATAGCTCAGATCTATAAATGAAAATCTAAATGGCTGACTGAATCAAACTGAGGTGCCCTCTGGGAAACATAGTGTAACCAGGAGCAAAACACATTTAATCAGCTGAAGTGGAGGAAGAAGAGCCAGGTAACACTCCCTCGGTGTCCAGCCCTGAGTTACATGGAAGGGTGATGCTGGGGACTCTCCTGGTTTCTGGAATAAGCAGATAAATCCAGCTAACACACCAACAATCTGGTTTGAGTGGTATGTCCTATACATTATTCTCTGTATGGGCTTTATAATTTTCTTGGGCAAACGACAGATGCACTGAAATCCATTAAATTATAGGCCATCTATAGATTCATGCAGCCTCGTGGTGTAGAGTTCCAGCCACACAGACCTCATATGGTGGTCTGGTACTGAGTGCATTGGGTCCAGTGTCTCACTGGTCCTTCTCTTGGTTGACCTGTGGGTTCTATTCAGAACTTGGAAGATACTTAGGAAATGAAATGACATAACCAGGGGACAGCACATTCAAAGTGTGGTTTTTAGTACTCTGATTTCTGTTTATGTATTTTATTTTCTCAAACTTTAAAACACACAAAAAAAAAAATCCTTAAGGGTCCAGGGGTTCGTCTTTCACACCAGTTTTCTCAAAAGAAGGATAGGTTTTCTCAGGATATTTGTATGGCGTGGCAAACTCAAAAGAAAATGAAATAACTAACTTAACAGATCTCTGCTGAGCTCTTTCTGAGAATATATATTGACAATTTTCTCAAAATTAAATTGCAGTCTGGCAAGGGGAGATATTACTTTACCTGGCCTCACTCTAGCTGACAGTAACAGGAGATTGTGTTAACTTGGATGTCCTGAGGATTCCAAGATAGGATATGGATATCTAAGTCCACCCATCTGTGGGGATGAAGAAATCTGTGCAAGTAGCAGCCTTCATACAGCTAGATATATGAATTAGATAATAAGGAAATGAATTAGTCTCCAAGTATGCTCTACCCTGTCTCTAACCCACTTCTAGATGCAACCCCTGCCTTGGTGTGGCTTTGACTGACATCTCCTTGCTGGCCCGAGATAAAAGGGTTCATTCTCTTTATATTCAAAGAAAACCAGAGACCAAGGGTATGGGGCAAAGGCTAAACACCAGGAGGCACGAGGTCTTGGGGTGAATCCTGGGAGCTCCTAAAAGGAGAGGAGAGAGAAGGGGGAAAAGAACAAAAGAGGGAGAGTAAGAAAGGAAGAAGGAGGGAAAAGACACATATAGTTCATGTGTGCCAGTCAGGTATCATTGATATGATCACAAAGAGTCTCTCTTCATAATCCCTTCATGATGGAGGACATGGGCAAGTTCTGTTAGGAAAAAAGACAGAAAAAATGTCAATTTAAATGTTGTCTATAAAAAATTTCACTTTTCATAATTATAAATTGTAATTGCAAATCTAGCCATTTAGCACTTAGGGGACCTGGCTTGAGGCTCACATGATCTAAACCTCACATCCACATGGTTTCCAAGATGGCTGCTCCCGGGTACCTGAGTTCTACCAGACACTCTGATGTGGTATAGGAGGTTTGCTCTGCAGTCTGGGTTAGTCCATCATTAGCTTTTTCTCTGCCTCTTGTCTCTAAGAAAAATAGATTTTCAAGTTTAAAATGTCAGGATATGACTTTGGAGGAAGAAGGAAAAAAAATTTAACTGTGGTCCTGGTTTTCAGGAGTAATTTCTTACTGCAGTAATTATAAGTGACTATAAATATCGATCTTTAATAGCAATAAGACAGCTTCCAGTTGTGTCTTATATCATAGGAAATATATGTCCTTGTGGGTTTATTTATTGATTGGTTTTAGTCTTAAAGCAGGAGATGCCAAGAAATCTTGTACATACCTAAATATTTGTGTGGTTTGTTTCAGATGTTGCCCATGTCTATGTTTATTTTGACTGCATTAGTCACTTGTGGAAAGAATGTTGGGCAACCTCAGCCCTCTAAAGGCTATGCTGTGCCTGCCCACTGTGTGTGTGTGTGTGTGTGTGTGTGTGTGTGTGTGTGTGTGTGTGTGTGTG
>CAJQZJ010033660.1:2796814-2809850 GCA_907164525.1 Lophiomys imhausi | reverse complement strand
GTGTGTGTGTGTGTGTGTGTGTGTGTGTGTGTGTGTGTGTGTGTGTGAGAGAGAGAGAGGGGGGAGGGGAGAAAGATACAGAGACATAGTGTGTGTGAGCCCACACATGGAGCCTAGGTTGATGTGGTATATATTCATCTACTACTCTCCACCTTAATTTTGAGGCAGGGTCCCTCGTTGAGCTCAGAGCTTAGCTGGTCAGTGGGTTCCTGGGATCCATCTGTCTCTCCCTCCAACTCCAGTAGACCTGCAGGTGTGCATCACTGCTCCTGGCAGCTTTTATGTGGGTACTGTAGACCTAATCTCAGTTTCTCATGCCTGTGTGGCAGACACTTAACAGAGCCAACTCTTGAGCCCCTCCTTCTGAAATCATACTGTCCCTTCCCTCTTTCTCACTCATCCATGATCCCTGACCCCTGATGGCTACTGTCTTACTCTAAAATACTGTCACCAGATGGTTGTTCTGGGATCATGAAGTGTACAGTTGGTTATGATCCTTCCCCCTGGTGTTGTGTGCTTCTAATGTGGACATACCACAACTTCTTTAGAATCCACCCAGTAGCAAATACCTGGTGTGTTTCCTGTTTTGATGACTATAAAGGACGTGATGAATGTGTCCGTGAAGAATATTGTGTGAACATAAACTTTTGTTTTCTCCTCAAAAAGTACCATGGACTCATTTCTGGGCTCTACACTACGTGCTAGCTCATCAGTCTGAGACACTGCAGGCTGTTTCCCAGAGTGGCTCTGTCAGTCCACGTGGTATGTACAACTGCTCAGTTTCTACACTTACAACTGCATTTGGAATCCTCACCTTTTGCCGCACCTACTGGGTGTGTGGCACTGTCTCTGGTGTTTAATTTGCAGTTTGGTTTCTGACCACCTTGATCATCTCTTGTGCTTCTTCAACCCCTATCCTCCCTCTTCTGCAAATCCCCACCATGACTTTTTCATATATTCTAATTGGACTTTATATTTTACTTGAGAGTTCTTTGCCTGTTTGTGATGTTAGTCCCTTGATGAACAGAAGCTTTAAACTATCATGTCTTTCATTCTCATTCATCTTTTCATCTTCTGGTTTGTTCATGAATTGTTGCAGATTAAAGGCTTTGTGTTAAAATGTCCAATGGATGGATATGCAGCCCTGCTCTTTGGGGTAAAAAAATTCTATGGAGTCCTTCTCTAGCTCTGGAGCCTGCTGGGTCACAAAACGTGATTTCTTAAATGAAGGTAGCTTTACGTTTTGTCTTGAAGGCTATTTTCAAATCTAAGCTCACTTTTGAGAATGGATAAGGCCTGAGTTCAAGCTCTGCCTTGCCTTCTGTATGCCCAGTTTTCTGCTCTCTATTTGAAAGGGCCGCCTTTCTTCCTTTTGTTGATTCTGTCTGGTGCCTTTGTTAGACACCTGATAGGTCTGTTCTTATGAGATTCTTCTTGGAGTTTTCATTCCTTTTCATCCATCCATGTATCAGGTTCTCTAACAGAAGATAAAGTGCCATGACTAAAATGACCTGAGCGAAGAAGGATTTATTTTAGTTTAAGGTTCTAGAGGCATATAATCCTCATGGCAGGGAAGACACAGCATGGAGTCAGGGAAAGGACTCTGGGTGGTGACATTTCATCTGTATAGTTATCAAGGAGAGCAAACAAGAAATGAGGGGAGGCTACAAAGCCCCAGAGCTGCCCTGCCCCAGTGAAGCACTTCTTCCAGTAAACTAGTACCCCCTTAAGGTTTCATGACCTCCCCAAACAACACCACCAACTGAGGAATGAGTGTTCACACACATGAGCCTACAGAGCACATTCCTCATTTTAAACCACCACAGGTAGTCAGCAAATGGAGGTGTTAACTTCAGTGCTCTTGCCATTCTCTTCTCCAAGAGCGTTTTGCTGTCCTGGCGTTGTAATCTTTCTTATAGGCTTGAGAGTGGCTGTGTACATTGTACAGAAATCTTTCTGGAATTGAGGTAGACACTGCTGATTTACAACTTGGAGCAAACTGACGTGCTTCCTGTGCAATATTCCAGTCCCTGTGCATGAAGCCCCATCATGTGTCTTTGTGTTAGCTGATGACCGGCTTTTTTCCCTTCCTTAACTATGCTCTTAGCAGATTGCACTTGTTGGTCTATTCATGTCCAGGCAGTAAGTTCAGGCAGTGTAATTCTTCTTTTGTGATCCTCTGTTCATTTCCTTAGTATTTGGTTGAAGATGTCTGGATCTAGATTCATGGATGCTGGGTAGGAGTTCCTCCTCACTCCCTTCTGGGGTTTGTGTCTGATTCAGCCTGGCTTTGTTACTAAATGAACTGCAATGCATATATGCATGTTGCTTGCAGGAAGAGTTAATAAGCCAAAGTTGAGATTCTGGTATAAAATGCTCAGTTGTCTAGCAAAGCCACCTGGGCCTGGAAGTTTTAGTGAGGGAACATTCTGGCTTAGAAGCCCATTCTCTAAGGGCTAGAAGGTTATTCAGACTGCCACTGCCTCCTGGCTGAATTTCAGGATTTTGTATACCCTGTGGGAGTTATGATATTCATAAGTCCATTGGGTTTAAGTGCCCAAATTTCTCTGCATTAATTCCCATTTATTTGGCAATGGTG
The DNA here is from genome assembly GCA_907164525.1 of Lophiomys imhausi. Classification (NCBI taxonomy): domain Eukaryota; kingdom Metazoa; phylum Chordata; class Mammalia; order Rodentia; family Muridae; genus Lophiomys; species Lophiomys imhausi. The sequence goes on along the minus strand of CAJQZJ010033660.1, from coordinate 2,807,251 downwards.
TTGGAATGTGTGGGCATCCTTACCTCTTCATTCCTGGTGCTTGTCTCATCCTGTCCCACCTCGACTGATTTTAATTAGGATTGAGCAGTAAAACTCATTTTTATAAGAAACATATATGGAATAGACTCCACTCCAGTTGTTGGGGTCTGACATGAAGACCAAGTTGCTTATTTGCTACGTATGTGCAAGGTACCTAGGTCCAGCCCATGCATGCTCTTTTGTTGGCGATTCAGTCTCTGTGAGCCCTCAAAGGTCAAGGTTAATTGACTATGCTGGTCTTCTGGTGGAGTTTTGTCCCCTCCCGGTCCTTCAATCCTTCCCTCAACTCTTCCACAAGACATCCTGACCTTCATCTAATGTTTGGCCCTGGGTCTTAATGTTTGGCCCTGGGTCTTAGCATCTATTTCAATCTGCTGCTGGGTGGAGCCTCCCAGAAGACAGTTATGCTAGGCTCATGCCTGCAAGTACAGCAAAGCATCATTAATAGTGTCAGGGATTGGTTCTTACCCATGGGATGGGTCTCAAGTTAAATCAGTCTTAGGATGGTCATTCCTTCAGTCTCTGCTCTATGTCACTGCACATTGTGTAGGCAGGGCAAACTTTGGGTTGAAGGTTTTGTGGATGGGTTGGTGGCCTTATCCCTCCAATGGGAGTCCTGCCTGACTACAGGAGGTGGCCTCTCAAGCTCCATATCTTTCCATTGCTAATAGTTTCAGCTAGGGTCCCCCCCTTTTTTTAAATAAATTTACTTATTTATTGCTTCAGGTTACATCTCCATTATATTGTCCTCTTCCCACCCCAGAGAGAGAAAACAAACAAACAAAAAGAAGAGTTTATGTCCATGTTCCCTTTGGTGTGTTGGTTGTAGTATAGATATCCTGTACTATATAGCTAAAATCCGACTATAAATGAATAGATGCCATGTGCATCCTTCTGAGTCTGGGTTAGCTCACTCAGGATGAACTTCTCTAGTTCCATCCATTTGGCTGCAAATTGCATAATTTCATTGTTTCTGATAGCTGAGTAATATTCCATTGTGTAGATAGATGTACCACAGTTTTTTAATCCATTCTTCAGTTGAGGGACATCTGGGTTGTTTCCAGTTTCTAGCTATTACAAATAAGGCTGCTATTAACATAGATGAGGATACTTCCTTGTGCTTTGGTGAGGAATCATTTGGATGTAATCCCAGAAGTGGTATGGCTGGATCCCGAGGCAGAACTATTCCAAGTTTTCTAAGATATTGCCAGACTGACCTCCATAGTGGTTGCACAAGCCTGCACTCCCACCAGCAATGGAGGAGGGTTCCCTTTTCTCCACACCCTGGCTAGCATGTGCTGTCATATGAGCTTTTGATCTTAGCCATTCTGACAGGTGTGAGATGGAATCTTAGAGTAGTCTTGAGTTGCATTTCTCTGATGGACAACCAATTTTTGTGTGTTTAGAGATTTTTCTTGTCACATTGTGTTAGTGATCTCTCATTTGATTTCATCTTGTTCACAGGACACGGGCTACATGACTTCTGCCCTTGGCTGGCCAGGTACTCCTAAGGAGTCCATGCAGCCTCAAACCCACACCAATTCCAGGGTTCAGAAAGTACCACTACATGCAACTTATTTTTTTAACATTTATTTATTTCTTCAAGTTACATCTCAATCATAATTTGCTCTCTCCTCCCTGTCTTGGTCCCACCCTCCTACCCTCTTCCCCCTCACCCTCCTTTAATTTAAATTGTATCTTTTTCCTCCCAACATTACCCCTTTTTAGTCCAATAAAAGGATCTTTTTCTCATAACAATAAATACAATACAAAAGAATAAGAATAATTAGGCCACAATTATGAAAATTATAAGGTATAACATTCACTCCCAATGTCCAGTCCATACATATTTGACAACTGATACTGATGATATTCTATTATCTATCTCAATGACTTTAAAGTTCTATACCTAACTCAGTTTCCTCCTAACTTGCATCACCAACTTAAAAACATCTTCTTAGACCTAGAACAACCTTTTAATTAGTAAACAACCTAAAATTTAACTGTGAGACTCTAACTATCTAATCTTCAACCACATCAGAGATCTGAGAAGGATAAGTATATCCGAATATACAGGAAGCACATGCAACTTCTCAACACTTAAAGTTGGAGTGATAATTAATATGAGGCTATGCACATTATAATTTATCTTCTGTTCACCTTTTCCAACTCTTGTCCCTTGATTTTTCACTTGCCTTCCTGCACAGGTTACTGGGGTGTTTGTTGTTTTCAATTCTCCCTCCTTCTGCTCCTACTGTCATGAAGTTTGTTCTCTGTAATACCATGGTGGCTGTTATGGGTATTAAACACATGGTCTGTGATAGCCTATATTTTTATTTCCTGCTTTTCTCCAGCAAATTTCTATAAACATAGTGGTATAAAAGAACAGAAATCTATACTCTCCTATTTCTAGAAAGTAGAGGTTCTCAATAGGGTTCCCTGGGCCAGCATTGCTGTGTGCTAGCTTTAGAGTTTCTGGGAAAAACTAATTTGTCTTCGTGATCTGGTGGCTGCAGTAGGCCTGGCTCTTATCTGTACCGCTGCCTTCATGCTCACCTGGCCTCCCCCTCTGATAGCTCCCTCTTCTCATCCCTTATTGCAGTAATTTTGGACGTCATTTGCCTCCTACCTGGATGTCAACAGGTAAAATCTCTGCTGAACTAGTTCCTGGACATTAGCAATGTCAAGCACAGGGGCAAAGGTTGGTGGCATGGCTGTGGGTGAAGCTGCCATTCACTGTTACAGATGGGATCAACAGTGCAACCTCAAAGGACTCCAGAAACCTCGCCAACCCCTGGGTCTCTTTATCTATCTACCCAATTGACTGGCTATTGTTATAAATACCAAGCTGGTTTATAATGTTTGGTTTAATTATTAAATATGATTCACAGAACTAATGATGAGGAGATGCGGCCATGTTAGATACAGCCATCTTTCCACTCCATCCCCTGTTCTTTCCCAAACTGGAAAGTTCCAGCACCCCACTGCTACCATTTCCTTCTTCCTTAAGATTTTTCCAGAAATTTCTAAGCGTAGGTTGACTACCTACCCTGAGATTTCTTTCTTTCTTTCTTTCTTTCTTTCTTTCTTTCTTTCTTTCTTTCTTTTTTTATAGGATTTCTTAAGTTCTGAAGAGTGTGGTGGAATATAGTACTTGTGTCTGGCAGTTCTATGTCTGGCCTATAAGGTTCCAAATAGAAATTTGTTATTATTCACATCATGAGTCCCTTCCCGTCTTCACGGTTTTCCCTGTCTCTTGTTTGCAAAAGTAAACTGCATTTGTCTTCCAGTGGATATGTTATTATTGAGTTCATGTCTGCTCTGGGATTTATAGTATATGTTTCTTATCAAATCTGATACATTTCACATCAAAAGTTACTTGTTGTAATACTGTGTCAACTCCTTTTTCTTTGCCCCAGGCTGTACTTTGTCAGTTCTGCCCCTGTGCAATGTGCACTGTTTTCAAGTTCCTTTAACTTTTCTGTTGGCCCCTCCCTCTAAATTACACCCAGTGAGTAATTTTTATTTTAAATTGTCATATATTTTTTTAGATCCAGGTTTTATCCAGATTCTATTGAAAACAGCTTGCATTTCTTTGCTACAATTCCCTTTTCTGTTTCCATGTTTGCAGAGGATTTATAAGCGTCATATGCTGTGTCTTAAAAGTGTGTGCTTTGAAACCCTGGTGCAAAGCTCCCAAATATGACTCATTTCACTAGCTGGTAGATTATGTCTGTTCATTCAGGTTGTGATTTCGTCATGTCCTTGTTTGAGGATTGTGTGCTGGAGATCTTTTCTGTCTTGTTAGGATGCGGTAAAGATTGGTTAAGTCCTTCATTTCAGCAGGTGTACCTTATGCATTAGGACTGGGTTTAGTATCTTCTAGAGCTGATGCTCTGATTTTTTATGCTGGTTTTGATTTCGATTGTGCTGCTGCTGCCTGACTTTGCTTGGAGGGCACTCACTGGTGGTACGTGCGGAATGGACCACACGTTCTCTCAAAACAAGTTGTAAATGACTCAATGGGGTAGGGAACTGTCAGTCTTTGGGATCTCCCTGATAGTGTTCCATGCCTGACCCTTCACCTTTCCCTGATTCTGCTGGAGGAGGTGTCAGGCCCATTTCTACAGATAGATTATCACCTGGTCAGGCAGTCTACAGGAATATCAGCCTTGCTTATTCCTTCCCACGCAAATGTAGTGTGGGTGACTAGAGATGTGGCTTAGTCAGGAAAGAACATGCCTTGAAAGAATGAGGACCAGAGTTTGAGCCTGAACATCTATACAAAAAGGCCAGGCATAAAGATACACTCCTTTGTTCTGGTGTTGAGGAGTGGGAAACAGGCTAATTGCTAGGGCTTGCTGCTAGACAGTCTAGCTGTACTTGCAAAATCCAGGCCAGTGAGAGACCCTGCCTCAAAAAACAAGGTGATTGACTACTGAGCAACACCTGTGATTGATCACTTGCTTGCACACACACACACACACACACACACACACACACAGAGAGAGAGAGAGAGAGAGAGAGAGAGAGAGAGAGAGAGAGAGAGAGGAGGTACACAAAAGAGGATCTTCATGACCAGAGGGCTGGTCAGCCACATTCCATAGCCTGGCTGTACTGAGGAGAAGAATTGAGAAATTGGCATCCTTTGGGGCCTCTGTCAACATTTTATTCCTTTGATCTGTGAGATCAAGAGGTTTGGATTTGACATTTTTAGATGGCTTATGCCATCCTTGTGATGTGGTTAGTGAATTGAAAGAAGGAACCACAAATGATTGATGTAACTCACATGACTTCCTATGACCTCTGACTTCTATAGATCTCAGCCCAGTGACCTCTCTGTTACACTCCTGTGAGAAGCACATTTCAATCAAAGTGACAGACCACACCCACTCCAGCATCACAAGGATAATTCTGGGTAACATCAGGACTCTAAAACACATACATACTCACACATGCATGCACACACACACACACACACACACACACACACACGAGTCCCTCCTCACTATAACATTGCATGTGACATATTCTTATAAGCCTACCATCTTGGTTAGTTTTCAGAGGCAGCTTGATTTCTAAGAGTGTAACCCCTTCTTACCCAGCCAGCTCATGTAGTGGTACATGTCAATGTAACCAGCTCATGTAGTGGTTGGCACGTCATGTAACATGTAATCAATAATACTGAGTGGCAGGATCCCTCCCTCGCTCATAACAAATGGGCAGTCATGACTCACTTCCTTTCCCTTCAGTGCTGAGAATATATTCTGCAAGAATATGTACGAATTGGAATAGAGACTCCAGAGTATAGAGTTTGCATTTGTTCCCCCTTCATTGTTGAGCATCTAAATAACCTCTTACCTCTGGTGGCTCTGTGCCTTTATGTGACACCTAGCCTCTGTACCAGGGTGTCCCCAAATGTATAAATATTTTACCCTATCTCTATGTTGATTGTTTTGCTCATGGATAGAAGAGAACATACCTTGTGTTCATTGCTGGGAGTCTGCACCTCACGCTGCATGGACCTAATGCATGCAGATGTCATCCAAAATCTCACTGTTTAAATCATATGTGCATGCTACCCTGTCAAAGAGTTCATAAACCACATATACATGAAGGACTGTAGACTGCTAAACAGTTCAGGTGTGGGTAACTTTTTATCTTGGGGCCACTACTTCCTTCTCAATGACCCAATTTATGATTAAAATCAGCATATTAAAGGTTAGCTCCACTTTTGCTCCAGGTCCCCACTGGAGGAAAGCAGGTGTGATATAGAGCAGGTACTACATGACATCAATTTCATGTCTTGACAGTTGTGTGACATGATAAGGGTTTTTTTTTTCTCCCAGCTTTGGGAAACTTAAAACTACCATAGAGTAGAACAGAAATGTTGTGTGCCTAAATCTGTAATATTAACCCAGGCGCAGACCTGTGTCACCCCGACCTGAGTCAGGGTAGGGAGCAGTTTCTTTACTACCTAAGACACTACTGTGTCGTTGTATCTATTCCTGCCCCATCACATGCCTGGATTTACCACAACCCCTTCTCTATTCACCACAGCACTGTCCTTTTGAGATTGTGACATAAGTGGAGCTACATTTGAGTTATATTTGAGAGTTCAAGTCAGGTAAAAACTGGTACAACCATTCTTAAAAAAGAAGCAAGTGAGCAGCTTCATGGAAAAGCAAATGGCATCATTTGTGGCAGCGATCTCATTACTGTCTAGAGATTCACCTTGGGAGAGTAGACATCCGCATGAGCACCTGTCTTGGCCACTCTGATTGCAACTGTCAAAAATTAGGAGAGACATTATTCTGCAGCAGAGAAGTGGGCCCGTATGTGGTACACTGGTTGAGAGGGTTGCTGCTTAGCACCTAAAAGAATAGCTATTGAGCTTCTCTTACACCATTACAACAGGCTTCTCTGGGGTTGGTTGTGCATAAAGGAGTCAGGGTTCACTTTCAGCCATCTTTCCTTATTGAGTGCAAGCAGGTCATGGAAGTGAGGGTCCAGATGCTCAGCTCTCCAGCGGCGACAGAGGGAAGTTGTACTTACAAACTGGATCACTTGATCCTCTCATTCTCACCTCTCCCTTGTTTCAGTACCAAGATGGAGGGTGGGGGTTCAGTCTGAGATGAGATGAGGACCAGAGGAAAAGGAATTACGTTATCCAGGGAAGTTAACAAATGCCAAGTGGTGCACCTCGTCCCAAATGAGATGAGCCTGTACTCCAGATATCTGCACATTATATATTTGGCTGCAGTGTGCTGAAACCTAAAGACTGATGAATGGAGAACATCATATGTGTGTGTGTGTGTGTGTGTGTGTGTGTGTGTGTGTGTGTGTCTGGATTTCATCTCCAGCACCGTAGGAAAGACATAAGCCAGTAATGTGGGAGATAACCTGGGATTGAAGTCTCATAGAACACAGAGAGTCTGGAAGCTTCAATAGTGTACCCTTGATTAGCTCTCAGGTGATGTATAATTAGGATGATTTTATTAACTTTAATGAAGACACAGGAACAACTAACTGTCATTGGTTTAGTTGAAACTGTGACTGTTGAAAAGGGTTTGAAATTATGTCTTCTGGTTTGTGTGCAAGTAAAACTAACACCTAGCTTATTTGAAGTTTCAAATTATTATAAAAGTAAATAAATAAATAAGCAAACCCTATCTTAAACTCTCAAGCAGCTCTAAGGGGCAAGGCAACTGCAGGCTTGCTTTGTTTCAAACAGCACTCTCTCTCTCTCTATGTGTGTGTTTGTATGTGTCAGACATTGCTATCAAACTAAATTAAGGTTAGAAATCTCAAAGGGATACTCAAAGACAACATTTTTTTGTTTTAAACTATTTTAAATACTTTAATATTGGAAACATTAACAACTATAAAATATTTTTTTAATTTTTCAACAGGTTTAAGTGTTAATTATCATCCAACTAATTAGTTCAAAAAGAATTAATTGTGACAAAGTACGATTAAAACCCTTTTGGCATGCATGCCAATCAAATAATTTGGAGGCTTAAAATAAAATTCTAAAATGGGACTGACTACAGGAACAAGATTTGACATTTGATTGAGTGAGGTGTGTGAGTAACTGCCAGTATGCCTGCCTGTTCGATTTTGAGTGAATTCACTGGGTAAGACTGGATTAAAATAAAGCACAGGGAGCAAATAAAAGAAATTCAAACATGCACCTCAGGGTATGCCTGAAGTAGTTAGTTACCTTGGAAGTGTGCTCTTTGCAATAGGTGAGGATTTTCTACATGATAATTATGTTTTTAACAACTTAAATTAAGTACCTGGGAAGGACATAACCAGACAAGGAGCTAAGTGAGAAGGGCCCCCAGTGGGCTACTAAGTGATGGCATATGTTTAAACCAAACCCTACCAATGGCTGGGAGGCAGTATCTGGGAGGTGGACATGGTGAGAAGTCCTCCCTGGCCTTGCCCTGCTCAACTGGAAGCCTCCTGCTATCAAGCGGAATTCAGGAGACTCAGAAGCTTTCATCACCATCAGCATTTCTCCTCATTCAGTTGAGGAAGAAAGTGCCTGCTCAGAGCAGAGAACAAGGAGTGTGAAGGGACATGAGAAGAAAGCTGATGCCATAGGCAATAACTAGAGGGTGCTGTAGGAAAGGAATGGACCTTAGCCCAGGAAAGAGCTATTGGTGGCCTGAGACCAACCAGCTGTCATAGGGCTTGCTGTGCCAATGAGAGCACTGATGTTCAGGTACTGAGAATCCATAGGGATGCTGGGTGGGTATATAGTCTGCCTGTAATTCTAGCCTTGGAAGGCAGAGACAGGGGATCCCCATAGCAAGCTGACTAATGAAACTAGTTATATATTGCTAAGTGCTGGGTTTGATTGGGAGACTCTGCCACAAAGACTGAGGTCGAAGGATGATTCCCGACATCTAACTTCATGCCTCCACATGTACTTATACACATGTGCATATGTGCCCAAACACATACAAACATGGATATTCACATATGCGAATACCACACACATATATAGATGAAAAGAACAGAAAAAAGGTTGCTGGAGTGGACTCATCTTGGGGGTTTTGTAAAATGGGAGGGGGGAGGCTGAGGGTTTTCAGAGACAGTAGAGTGGACCATTTCCACGTGTCTGGACTGGCAAAACACTAGACACCCAACAGCAATTGTCTCTATGACACTGGGGATTCCATTCCTTGGGGAGCTCATGACCTCAGGCATTCATTTTAAAGTGTAACATGGTGGGCACAAGGTAGAGCAATTGCTTCATTGTCTGCCTCCAAAACATCACTGTTAACGCTTACTGAGAACAGCAACAAATCTTACGTAAACAACAAAGTAGGCAAAGATCTCCTGAAGCAAGAAAGGGAGGGCCCATTGCCTTGAAAGAATCAAGGAACCATGAGACATTTGTATCGTATGATATCCATATGAAACTCAGGCTTCCCATGTGAGAGATATAGTCACCAAAGGTGGGTGAACATATACTGATCTCAAAGGTAAAGGGGCTTGATGTCGGCAAAGAATTGTTATGGGCACAGACCATAGCAGACTCTCCATTCACTAAAGAGTGATTTGGTCAATACGACTTTAGCCAAATAAACTACTAATTTTGTATCAATATACAAAGGTATAAGGGCATATTCAATAATCTGCCCCTTCTTCTTGGACCTTCCTGTGCTATGTCTATATCTCATTTTTCTCAAGCCCATGCACTCCTACATAGGAGAGGAAGAAGGATACAGAAAAGGAAAAGTAGGAAGTCCCTGGGGCTAACCTCCAAAACCCATTAAGACAGGACCATTTATCAGCTTGTAGTCTCTTCCCCTACATAACACAGTTTTCAGTTATCCTTCAAATAACCAAAAAGAAGGGCGGAGAAACACCCTCCCCACCCTCTGGGCATGGGACGTTGCTCTCTTAAAGTGACTTCCTGCTGATTTGGGTCATAGTAGACCTGTTTGGGGCCCCAACCCAAATGGGAAAAATGATTAAAAATGTTAGTACACTCCTTTTATGTTCAGTCCTTCTGTTCTCAGCTGTTTAGTTGACCCAAGGGGTTTGTAGGCAGAAGCTGATCTTGCAGGTTTCACTGAGGTTCCTGTCGGGGCATTGTGTAGAGCTGAGCGGTCCCAGCGACACTGGATTGCAGTGGTGGTTGCAGGCCCCCGATGGAGACAGCTATTGAGGAAGTCTGCCAGGCAGAATCAACTGGGTCACTCATCCTCCTTGGTGCCTGATTCTGCTCTCTGCTGAGGATTCAGCTGTCCAGCCATCCCCGGGCTCCCCTAATGGACGCTTCGATTCTCCTGGAACGATAAGAACAGAGCCCTGCCCCAATCCCAACCCTAGGACAACTGCCCTCTTTTTTTTTTTCTGGGGGGGGGATGGGGGGGCTAGGTAGTACTTCTCCTGAAGCAAATTTGGCCTTCTGACAACATACAAAGCGTTATCTTTCAATCCGGGTTAAAGAAGAAATCTTTCTGTCACCTTGGAGCTAAACCAGCTCTAGTGTATATATTTTGAGATCCCAAAGGACAATCTGCCTGCATCGAGACGGCCTTTTGTAAGTAGCCTCCAAACCTAGGTCCCTCCAAGTCCCATGTGTGTGTCTCTGAACTCTAATTATTGGGAACAGGGACCTGTGTTTCCCATCTGAAGGGATCAAAGATGTGTTCCACCACTCCTGGATCGAAGTCTTTCTCTATTTAGAGTTTGCCCTGCATCAGGCTGACCCTGAGCTCCGGGATCTGCCTGTTTCTGTCTCCTGTGTGCTGGGAGCTGGGACCAAGGGTGTACTCTTCTTGAATGGTGGGACCAAGAGTATGCACCCTCACCACCCCGCTCCGTATGACTCCAGAGTACATAAGACCACCAACTCTAAGGTGCCCCCCCCCCCCC
>CAJQZJ010033660.1:2760908-2792648 GCA_907164525.1 Lophiomys imhausi | reverse complement strand
TGTGTGTTTCACAACACACTGTTCTTTTTAGTATCATTATAATGTGTGACTACCCTTTAATATAGTTTTAAAGAGATTTTGTGTGGAAGGTACATAATTCTAGACTAGAGGATTAGATGGGGTAATGAGTCTGTAGGGTTTCTCACCTTGGAGATGTTTGCCTTTGAGAATATGACACAAACTAGTGAGCCACAGGTTCACTTCCCTGTCATATAGCACAGCTGACTGTCTTTGATTTTTCAGGTTTGTGTGAATTTATACCTGTGAATCTCGTAACTAGGGAGCATCCTAGCTCCAGCAAACAGGATGGTCTTTTTAAAAAACTTGTTTATTATATTTTTATGTGCATGATTGCTTTCTCTGTGTGTACATCTGCACCGCATGTGTGCAGTGCCAGTGGAGGCCAGAAGAAGCTGTCAGACCCTCTGGAATTGGACTTACAGATGGCTGTGAGCCACCATGTGGGTACTGGGAACTGGACATGGGTCCTCTATAAGAGCAATTAGTTCTCTTAATCACTGAGCAATAGTTTAAATCCCCTTAGCTGAATTCTAAAACAAACAAACAAAAAACCATGTGCTTACAGTGACTGGACACTTAATACAAAAAATACAAAAAAAAATGTCAGTGATAATATTTAAATATTTGTATAAATGACAAGCAGTTACAGGATTTTGAGAGTCTGTTATGTGTGTGTGTCTGTGTGTGTCTGTGTTTGTGTGTGTGTGTGTGTGTGTGTGCTGTGCATGTGTGAGTGTGATTTTATTGTTCAAGCAGCAAGACCCTTCTCTGAGGACAAGTCAGTGTATTTGCAGCCAGTAGTAAAAGTCTGACCCTTTCTCTTCTGCTCAGGCTCACAGGCTCCAGTGTCCCTGACCTCATCGTAAGCATGAGCAATCAGATGTGGCTCCATCTGCAGTCAGACGATAGCATCGGCTCACCAGGGTTTAAAGCCGTGTACCAAGGTAGGCCTGAGTCGCCTTATGATGAAATGAAAGACTTTGAACTGAGTAGAGAGCATTCTATATATGACAAGAGAAATGAAACAAATGTGTTGGGACAGTGTTCATGAGACCAGTGCTCGGTAACTGGCTTAGAGTTCCACCTAAACAGTCTGTCTCTGGAATAAAAATGCATGAGGCATGCCGTTATCATGTCAAAATATAAAACAACAGAAAATACAAACTTTAGCTATGAAATGTGGGTCGGACCTGTGGATCTCTTGGCAATACCATATTAATCATTGTTTCTGAAACTTTTCCTTAGTGTTGCTGATATTTCAAAGTAATATGAGCGATATATATGCACATATATATGTTTTGCAATAATTTCCAGTTTTGAAAATGCTTGTGAGCTAACCCATGTATTTGAGATGAAATGTCTGTGACTGTCATTGTTTTTTTTTTTTTTAAGATTTATTTTATTTATTTTATGCATATGAGTGCTCTATCTGCATGTACACCTGCATTCCAGAAGAGGGCACCAGATCACATTGTGGATGGTTGTAAGCCACCATGTGGTTGCTGGGAATTGAACTCAGGACCTTTGGAAGATGCTCTTAACCACTGAGCCATCTCTCCAGCCCCCGTGACTGTCATTGTTAATAAATGGTGCTAGAACTCTAGTAGTTGTAGAAAACTGATAGTGTTGCTAGTGGCTCCTGAACCCTAACTACATGTGGTATTCTCTTGGCAGAGGGGGTAGCTGACCACTTGCCTCTGAACCTGCTAGCACTCATTGACTGGCTCTTGTTTGAGATTTTCCACTTCTTGCCTATTTAAGATACCAGGCACCATAATAATTTGTATACTTGCAGTATGCTCTTATTTTCAAGCATAAGAATGGCATAAGAATAGTTCCCAGTTTTAAAAATGTAGCAAGCAGTTGTGTTGATAAATTTATAGAAACACATAATACTGAAGGACCCACTGACCCCAGGCAAGAAGTGCAGAGAACACATGTTGTTGCAAGTTCATATAACTAAACATGTCCTAAAGAAACTCCATTTTTTTCCATTGTGAGTGGAGGTAGTCAGAATGTGAATGTGTCCTGTAGGAGGAGTGGCCTGATCTGGCACCCTAGCTATAAAGTATGAAGTATACATTCCTTGAAGGAAGCTTGGTATAGGATGAGGACTTAATGACTCTTTTTCATTAAAAAAAAAATTGTTTTCTACAGTTCCCATCCCATTCACAGGGAAGCTCTTGTATGCAGAGGTAATTGCAGACCACTTACTGACCTTTAAATTTCTAGATATGAACTTTAAGCATCATCTGCATGGGTATTTACTTACTCAAGAATGCACAGCTGAGGTATAGTATACAGTTTTGGGTAGAGTCTAAAAGCTTCAGGGAGATACCAAATGCCTCTCACAAGGAGAGGCTGCAGAGGACTTGACCCTAAGTTTGAAGACAGATTCACAACGTTGAACTCAAAAGGCCGAGGTCAACCTCAAGGCAGAGGATACACCTCTGGCTGTTAGGGTCCAAGTATTCCCAATTACATGTGAATACCCCAATTGTGTTCGGCTTGATGACCAGGCAATATTAGTTATAATCACCTTGAACTCTCACTTCCAGTTTGTTAACAATGTCAAGGGACTGTTTGATAGCTAACACTTTTCGAGGTGTCATGAAAGCAAGACTGACAATCTTCAAGCGCCAATCCTTCAGTACAATGAGTTATTGTCTGATAAATCAATGTTGCAAAGGTCTTTAAAAAGTATATGCCCTTGAGAATTTAGGACCCAGAGAAATTATAGAAAAAGAAGGCTTTTTAGAGAAACTGGAATTTCTTTTTTTTTTTTTATTTTACTACAATTATTTATTTATTTATTATTATTATTTTCTTTTTTTTGGTTTTTCGAGACAGGTTTTCTCTGTATATCCCTGGCTGTCCTGGACTCGCTTTGTAGACCAGGCTGGCCTCGAACTCACAGAGATCCGCCTGCCTCTGCCTCTCAAGTGCTGGGATTAAAGGCATGCGCCACCACTGCCAGGCCCTACTACAATTATTTATTTATTTGGTCTCTCTCCTCTGTGTGTATGTGTTTGTGTGTGTGTGTGTGTGTGTGTGTGTGTGTGTGTATGAGTACACTCATGTGACACAGGACATGAGTGGAGGTAAGAGGATATGTTGTAGGTGTTACCCTCATTCCACCATGTAGGTTCTGGGGATGGAACTCAGGTTCTCAGGTTTGGTGGCAGTCATGTCCACTCATTGAGCTATCTCACAGGCTGTTGAGACTGGTGTTCTAGGATGCTAAGCTGATGAAGGAAGAAAATGTACAAGTCACTCACTATGCGTCTCAGCTGCTTATGAGTTATCAGAAATCACACACCACTGATATTCAGGGAGGACTCAATTTTCCAGGTGTTGAATCTGTACGGCTTTAGCAGACTCAGAGTGAAGGACACAGGCTCAGAGCTGTGCCATGCTGGGCACCAGTTCTACCCCTTAGCAGTGTGACTCACAGAAAGTCATTTCAGCTCTATATCATACAATCCCCTTTTCTAATAACAAGGTAGAGAGATTCTAGCAGCAATATCTGCTTGATAGGTTTGCAGTAAAATCTCAAGTGACTTTAAGAACCCAAAACTTAAAGTAGCTTGCTATTTACATTTCTACTTTTAATTGGGAGCATGTTTCCTGCACGTTCTTCTTTTTTTTTTTTCATCTTATTACAAAGCATAATTGAGGGTGTCCCCAACACATCCTCACCTTCCCTACTGGCAAGGAAATGTCCTCAGAGCCACATGCCATTTGTATTTCCTTATGGGTCTCCCTAGAATCTTCATCAAGCTTCAGACCTGGCACAGCAGATACAGGACACTCTGATGGACATGAGAAGTGCCATCTTCCCACCTTAAAATAGACCTGAATAAGCCACAGAGACCTTAACACTGTTGCGGCGACTTCATATACAGCCATATGGATGATACCGAACAGTTCCCTTGTTGACCACTCAACTGTATGTCATTCACTCACTGAGAATATGTTGAGATTTATAAGGGACTTGTGTCATTTTTTCCCCCTGGGGCATCCTCAACAAATATCTACTCACCCTAGATAGGACATTAAAGCCAGATCAAAGAACTGATCCTGCCCACATCTAGCTTAGTGAACCTGTGAGATTTTAGGGTCACTGGTGATAGTATAGCTGAGGGGCTTACTGCAGAACCCATCCCTTCCTTCTCTCTTCCCTTCCTTCCCCTACCCCTCCTCCTCTTCCCCCTTTTTGATATAATTATGTAGATACAACTGAACCCAAATTTGTTGCAATCCTCCTGTCTCAGTCTCCTAAGTGCTGGGTCCTCAGGCAGGTACCATCAAGCCCTTCTCCAAGACACTTCTCTACACTTAATAACAATGGTCAGAAATTTCTTTCATAATCTCCAACCCCAATAAATATTAAGGAACTTGACACTATTCCTACCCACCATGACATGTGCTCTATGTTGCTCACTCTCACTGCCTCGGAGTCTGCCTTACTCCTCCCCTTAATGTGTGCTACTTTTTTTTTAATTTCAAAGAAACCCTTTACACCTGTGCCACAGATCCCATCCTGCCCATGTAACTGAGCTATGAACTGTTGATGGAGTTTTGGCTACTTCATTGGGTTCTTTTTCCTACTTCCCTATACCACCCCTATCCCTTCCAACCCCCCAACACTAGATAGGAAAGAAAGAAGGTTAGAGTGGAAAGGGGCCATGGATATCATTAGACTTCTCCCCTTCCTGCCACTGCAAAGGAGTCTTCTCTTTTCTGTCTCATGATCCTCATAGCGTGTATAAGTAACTGAGTATTAGAGAATGACTGTGTCTAAGGAAGCTGACGGAGGACCTGCGGAGGGCTCAGCATACACCTGGGCACCAGTGCTTCAGAGGGCAGGCAAGGATTGAGCAGGGGCTCAGGGTGGTCTACCACTAAAGGCACTCAGTGACAACACAAGCAGACAACCTCGTAAACAAATTGTCCCACTAGGCTTTGCACGCGCCATAGGATCTGCATGGATGGGTACCATCTTCCATATAGTCTTCTACGTGTCTATCTGTCTATCTTTCTACTCACTATCATCTGTCTATCTGCCTGTTCATTCATATATGGATCCACCCATCCATCCGTCCGTCCATCCTTCCATCCATCCATCCATCCATCTGTCCATCCAACCATCCATCCATCTGTTCACTAGCTACTATCTGCCTGCCTATCTATCTGTCTATCCATTTATCTATGCACCCATCCATATACCCATCTATATATCTATTCATTCATTGATCTATATGAGCATCATCTATGTAATCTATCTATCTATCTATCTATCTATCTATCTATCTATCATCTGTCTATTATGCAGAGAATACTGATACTGTAACTAACTATATGTTACTTTCATGACAAAAAGAAAATAACCATAAGAAAGTAGCAGGCAATACTATGAAAATTTCAAAAGTAAGGTGCAATCCTTAAATAATTTTGTTATGTGTAAACTCATTTTAAAGTTCAATAATATCAGAATTCTTGTTAAATTGTTACAGGGGTATAACAGATTGTGGATGGTATACATTTAAACTAAAATATACATTGTATTATAGCATATATTGCTGGCCAACAGAACAGAGGAAAGATAAGAACCTATCCTGCACTCAAGCTGTTTGGGGACCACTATGGTGGCATTTTCAGCGGCTATATGTCACATATAGTCATGAGCTTGCAGATTGAATGACTCCCCCACCCTTTCCTGCTTATAGTATAGTACTGTGGGTCACTGTACTTTCACAAATCAGGTTCCATGCAATTCTCCATGGCTATTTGTATTTTAGTAATGGAGTAAATTACAGGAAAAGCCCCGCAGGCCCCTGGGCTGCTGTGAAATAAAAGCAAGACCTCTTTCCAGCTACTCCCACTGAAGGTCATCCCAGAAAAGTTCCAAGTTCAACATCCCTGCTTCAATAAACAGCAGAGTGACCATTGCTGGGCACTGTAGCCACAGGACCCTGCTTATGTGGTGGGTGTAAAGCCAGGCCCAGTGTTACCTGGAGAAAAGTGACAAGTAAGTCACCCCTCAGTGAGAAAAACATCTACACCCACTTGACAAAGGAAATTCCCATAGGACAGAAGGTATTGTGTGACCTCAAATCATCTGTCTGTACCGCTGGCTTTGCCTTACTTGGTTGTCATCGACCGCATGCCTCACCTGTGGGAGCAGGTGAAATTAGAAGGAGGAAATGGCCACTGAATAGAAAGAGGCTTTAGGGTCACTTAAAAAATGGTTCCACCCTGGGCTGTAAGCTCCCATGCTTCCTTCAGCCAGGCATGTGCCCTGCCAGAATGACACCCCAATTTCTGAAACTAGGAAGAAACCTGATGAGCAATGGCATATCACCTCCTGTTTGAATTGTGAAGATTAGCAATGTAGCATTCAAAGCATCAGGACCCAAGGTAGATTTTTGAAAATCTATTAAAGTTTATTTAGATACCACAGGTGGCTCCTTTCCTACAAACAGAAGCTGCACTGGAGACTATATAGAAATATGTGTTGAGGAGTTTAGCAGAAGGAGCTGACCTTGAACATGTGCTAAGGCTGGAGACATGGCTCAATGGGTAGAACACTAAGGTTAATGACCCACAGAGTAGAAGGAGAACCAACTCCTGAAAGTTGTCTTCAGACCTCTACACTTACACAGCAGCTGGTGCATATCCACAAACATACAGAGACTCAGAGAGAGAGAGAGAGACAGAGACAGAGAGAGACAGAGACAGAGACAGACAGAGAGAGAGATTTGCTAAGAATGCAAAATGAGAGCATAAATCCTAGATGCCCAAAGACTGGACAAACCCCAGGCAGCTTATATTCTATAGTATCATTAATAGCACAGTGGTGCATGGACCTCAGTGGGAACATAGCAGAAATAAGGCCAAGTCACAGGTCATGATCGCGGCTGGAGAGACTCTGTATTGGAACCTCAACAGCAGCTAGAGAGTGGAGCTGGCAGAGAGAGACTGACACTGACTAGCCTGCTCAGCTGACCATGTGTGCAGTGGGTTTTTATTTTTGAGAGGATCAGGCTAATGCCGGGTAATTGTCTATTCTTCTGTGCACAGACACGCTGGTCTTATCCTTGGGGGAACACTCTTCTCTTAAAGAATCTTACACTTCATTGTCCTTTGTTTTTACAGGAACATGCACTCATTTTGTTTCAGATTCATGTTCTCTGTAGAATGTAAAATTCTTCTATATCTCAAAATGAGAAGTCGGTTAGGATGTTGTTTGTGTTCTCCCCCGAATAGATCACATTGTAGTGACAGTGTAGGTACAGATGTGCTGGCCACAGAGGCTCTACCCTGTGCCATGGACTGCATATGAAGCTTCCCACAGCTGCTCCACCTCTCAGCTGAAACAATGAGCTTGGTCACAGGTTCAGGACCTTTTTGTGCAACCCATTTCTTTTACCTGTTAGCCAGTTGAGATCTATCTCTCAGGGAAAGAAAATCAAATAGAAAGTAGCCTGTTACGAGGTAATATTGCAAGAGAGAACAAAAATGGTGGGGAGGATCTGGGTTACTCTCCTAGATATGGGTGGAGGACATCAGGGAAGAGTGTGAGGGAAGTGGCCTCACTCAGGGAGGGGCATGGCAGTTCTGGAGCCACTGTGGCTGTTGTCAGACCCTCTCTGCTGAGAGGTGGGAGGGAAACATGGTTGTGCATATGACCACCCAGCAGCATTTAGCCCCATCTCTGGAAAGAGTAGACATCAACACTTCCTACTTTTCCTGCAAAGTTGATGATAGGAGAAATGAGCACACTCATGTCTGAACCCCCCACAGAAATTGAAACCCTGGCCCAGGCATGCCCCAGTGCAGGATGGAAAGAGAGAGAACAAAATGGTATTTTCAATAAAGCTGAGAGTACTGCAGAGGCACAAAGTGTGAAACCTTGTCTAGGGTATAGCACCAGGAACTCTTGGCCTCACAGGGATCCCTAAATGCTGAGCATTCCCTAAGCTGCATCAGCAAGTGGGTACCTTTTTTTGTGACTAGCACTTCGGCAGGAAGATCTTCAGTTTGGTTACACTTAGTCATGACTGAGGTGACCAGTGGTGGGGCTGGAGGATCTGGGGAAAGGGTATTAGGGAAGCCTTTGCCTGCGAGCAAATATGAACATGATGCAGAGCATGCACATGGGAGGGGCCGGCAAGCATGCAGAGTCAATTCCAAATTCCATGTACTTCAAGCCTCAGAAGGTCAGACCCTGAAGAAGGCACAAATGGCAAAGGATTTGTGTCCTCTCACCAAGTGGCATCCCCATTCCTGTGAGAAAGCTTTCCTCCAAGGCTGCATCAGTCCCAGAACAGCATTTTTTATTCTAACATACCCAAATATTTAAATATGCTTTGAAAATATAATATGCGAAACATTGCTAACTATCTGTAGACAATCTGTATGCTGAGTCCCCTTGCTGGAGTAGGCACTTGGCTACTGGCATTTGACCTGGAAAGGTCACCATTGCTGAAGACTCTGAAGGTTATGGATGGTACACTGCCATCCCCACTGGACCTCTTGATTGCATCTTAGTCAAATTTTAGAAGTACAAACATTTTACTAGCTCCTGTTAGCCATTGGCTTCTGCCAATGCCTTTATTAATAAATGCCGCAACAGCCCCATTCCCCTCGCAGGAAGCAACTTGTATTCACAGCATAACATTTCCTTCTCAGTTCTCCCAACAAGCATCTTTAAATGCACATGTTAATCATCCTTCCTAACATTTGGTTACTCTTTCTCTTTTTCTTCCACCTTCCAGGAAATAGTCGCAGGGATCTCAATTGTCCAGGGACAGCCTTGAGTTCCATCCTCTTAAGCTTTTGAGAGTCAGACTATCTGTAGACACTCTGGTCTCGTTTCTCTTTATCCTCCCTCTCTGGATTAGCATCATCAATAATCACTTCTACTCGCAAATTCTTTTTTCTTTCCTTTTTCATGTGTGTGTATGTGTGTACTCCCATTTGTCTGGATGTATGTGTACATGTATGCACATGTACTTGTGGAGGCCTGAGGTTGACTCATCCTCCATCATCCTTCCAACTTCCTCACTGAGGCATGATCAATCAGTCAGACCAGAGCTCACTGACACAGCTTGTCTCATTTAGGAGGATCTCTTGTTTCTGGCTCCTGAAGCTGGAATTTCGGAAGAGCTGCCATGCCCACTCGCTTACACATATTCTGGGGATCTTAATTCCAATTCTGACATTTGCACAGCGAGTGTTTACTTGCTGAGACATCTGCCCAGCCCTTCAATGCTACTTTTAAATTCTGCCTCGGTTATTGAGATTGTTACAAATGACTCCCTCTCCCCACCCTCTACAAATCTCTCTTCCCTCAGCTCTTCTCATGTTCTTTCTAGCTTCATACTTAGGTTTGAGATCCATATATGGAACTTAAAGCAGCTTCCAGTTGGTCTGGCTTCAGAATATTCTTCATTCTGCCTCAGAAGGAGAGTAAGGAAACCTCTGCAGACATCCATATGAAAAACAGCTGAGGCCCTCTGCCCAGGTTCTGGCTTGGTTCTTTGTTTTTGTTTTTGTGTGTTTGTTTTGTTTTCTGTTTGTTTTTTGGTTTTTTTTTTTATCACTATGGTGCCCCATACAGGAAGAATCTGGAGGTGCATTCTGAATGTCCGTTCATTCAAGAGGCTGCCAGGGTGGATAGGACCATGTCAGAAACACAGGGGCCCTGGGCAGAGCACCATGATAAGGTATCAACCATTCCCTAAAGCAGTTGGTAGAGGCCAGGGCCCAGTGTATACTCTGAGCTCCTGTCTTCTCTGAATCTTAACCTGTGTTTCCCATGGAAGTTCCCATGGAAGTGCTGCCAGTGAGCCACCACCCTGCTTCCCAGTTCCTTTGCAGCATGGTTCTCACTCAGCAACTTGTGTCTACTTCCTCTGAAAGTATCTTCAAACAGGTTACCTGTGGGGAATAGGGATGTCTGGTTTCTTTATTGTTGTACATCCTATTTCTCTGCCTCAGCTATTCACCGTATTGATAAGATTAACATTTGTTTGAATAAAACATTTAGTGTGTTGAATTTCTGTTGGGAGGAAAAGCCTTCTGCTGTCCCCTTGGTTTGTCTGGATGGAGCAAAATGGTGCTGAAGTGGATGTGAGACCAGGTGACTGTGTGGGACCCACTTATGTGGGTGTCCACATGCAGATGGTGGGTAAATGGCATGAGCAGGGGGTAGGAACAGAATGTAGTGACTGCAACAGGTCTAGGCTGGTGGCTATGGAAGCTGCGTTTCTTCCCATTTGGACCCTGTCCTCCTCGATCAGTGCCAGTGGTTCTTTGATGTCTGCTTAATCCCTTCAAAAATGAGGTAGTGGAATATAATAGCTGAGGCTACACATGGCTTGAATTGTATTAAGAGCACTCTACTTCCTTTGGATGAGTCACATCTTGCAGGTTGTTTGATTCTTCCCATCCCCAGCCGTTTTGCTAGAAGAGTCATTATGTGCAAGCACACAGTGTGCTAACTCAGCCCTTTCTTCCTCCAGTCAATTAATGCCCTAATTTCTCCATGTTCTTGAAGTTAGAAGAGCATTTATGAAGGCAGGCTGCTAGAATTTAATAATGATAATTTGGGCATTATCAGCATATGCTCTGGTTTCCAGCAAGTTCGAAGGAACAGGTATCAGAGTTTGAAGGTCTAAGTTGTATCCTCTCATGAAAATGACTTAGGATCTTGACAGGCTTGTTTCTGTTTTCCTGCCTGCTTTGTGCATAGAGTCTATCTTCTTTTGGCCAGTGTGGTATCTGTAATTTGCTTAGAGACCCCAGCTGACAAGTGGCAAAGAAGCCATGCATGCTTTCTGTGGTACTGCATTCTGCAACTGCCCAAGGTTCAACTGTCACTTTGCTTTTAGCTTTCGATACACCCATGAGATACTCCCCTAATTCTCTGATTATTCGTCTTGTTATGTGTGAAGTGGGATTTTTAATAACAGGGTGTATGTAAGGATAAATTATATAAACAGATACGGCAGCTCATTGAAGACTATGAAGGGCCCTCAACTGGAAACTGTAATTGTGTTAGTGTATTTTGCAAAACTGTCTGCATAAATACATGTTTTATCTGATGAAGAGTCATCTAGAAGAGAAAATAAAACTAATTTTATAATAGCTCACGCCCTATGACCTGGAACAGTTTTTAGTTCCTGACACTCTCTGCCTCTTCTGGGACTATAAGAATGCATTAGAAAGATCGTGACAACCTTCATTCATTTTGGCCTCCATGGCTCTGGCTCTATGGCCTCTCTTGCAGTCAATTTCATTACAACAAACTTTTCAAATTAGTTTTTAGTCTATTTCAACTTTACTGTTATCTTTCTAAACTATTCACTTTCTTGTCAAAAATATAAATATCCGCCCAGGTCTGGGACAGCGTGTTTGACTTTTCATTATACTCCTGTTCCCAGTGGTATGCTCAGAACAGCAGTCATCCCTGCCTTGCAATCTCCTTCAGAGTCAGGATGATGGACCTCACTTCGCCCTCTTCCTTCCCCTACTGCAATCGACTTGAATTATGCTGTTCTTTTCCAGGATATAATCCCTTGGTCACATTTGAGTATGAGTCTTCCTATTGTTCCTCAAATGTCTATCCCCTAACTCTTCCCCTGTTTCTGCCCCAAATCCCATGGAACTGCTGCAAACCACATGGCTTGTGTTTGCCTGCCCTCCCTAGCCCCCACGCCTGCCCACTCAGGTTACTGCAGCTGACTCCTGGGTGGTACATGGTTGCCCCTCACCTGACTCTGTAGTTCTTGGCCTGAGATGCACCACCCTCCTTCCTGGGTGTCTGGTGGAACCTAAGCCCTTGGTACAGACTCTGGGAGCACTGATCTGGGGATACCACCTGGGGTTGAGCAACGTTAAGTTTTGAACCTCCCTATCTTCCTGATTTCCACATTTGCTGGGAAAATCTTGTCTTTTGCCTCGTGGGTCTTCCATAAAAGTGAAGTAAGACATTACACTTATCAGGCTGTGGGATATGTAATAAGTTGATATTAGGACAGGCTCTGGGATCAGAGACACCCTCACTCCATAATGCTATCTTTACATTGGTTCCCACTCAACAACAACCCTTCCTCATCTAACCCTGAGACCCAGAACATATAACCCAGACTATGTGAGTCATGGTTTCTTCCCCACCCTGATGTTGTCCCTATGCTCTAAATTATTACTAAAGCTCCCTTGCCAGGTGACTGAGACTTGTGGATGTAACTTACAAGCCTCTTAATGGACCATTTTTTTTATGCCTTTTCTAAAATTTCTTTTTATTTTTTA
Organism: Lophiomys imhausi; assembly: GCA_907164525.1. NCBI lineage: Eukaryota > Metazoa > Chordata > Mammalia > Rodentia > Muridae > Lophiomys > Lophiomys imhausi. The sequence continues at coordinate 2,780,309 of CAJQZJ010033660.1, read as the reverse complement.
TGTTTATTACTTCAATTTACATCTCTATCACAGTTTCCTCCCTCTACCCCTCTGGGCCCACACTTCCACCCTCCCACCTTCTCTCCCTTCTCCCACCTATCCTACTCCTGCAGTGTGGGTGCCCTACATATCAGGACTGTTGAATTCAGCAGTCATATGAGGGCTAAGAGCTTTCTCTTGCACTGGGAGCCTACATGGCAGCTCCACTAGGGCAAAGTATCCCACTATCAAGTAACAAAGTCTATGTTCTTGTTCCTTTCAGTCTGTTGGTTGTAGGATAGTTATCCTGTACTATACGGCTAAAATCCAGTTATAAGTGAACAGATGCCATGCGCATCTTTCTGGCTCTGGGTTAGTTCACTCAGGATGAGCTTTTCTAGTTCCATCCATTTGGCAGCAAATTGCATTGTTTCCTTGTTTCTGATGGCTGAGTAGTATTCCATTGTGTAAATGTACCACAGTTTTTATTCTTGTTTTTTTTTTTTTTTTTTTTTCTTGAGAAAGGAGAGTTGCCCTGCAGAATTTTCATTCTGGTGATTGTATGTGTATAGCATTTTAGGACAGATGCTTAAACTGTGAGTGGGGTTCTGGCTTTTTTTTTTTTTTTTTATAAGACAATTTCCAAGCTACAGGTGTGTCTTTCTGTTAGGGGAACAACATTTGATGATCACACATGAAGGCTGCAGGTGAATAAGATTCCAACTTCATCATTCTTGGTCCCAAAGCCTTCCTCAGGACCTCCTGGCCGGGCTGTGCCATGTGGCTGTGCAGCGATGTAGTTTACAGGTCTGCATGTTTGCCATAATTTCAGATGAGATGCTTGTAGCAACTTCAGCCTGAAAGCTACCGATGCTGGATCTGGTGACCTTTTCTTGTGTAACAATAAGAGAAGGCTGTGCTGTGCATCTTACCATGTTTAGCTCTGCCTGTGGTCTCTACTCAGTGGAAGCCAGTGTGTCCTCACTCACGGGGTGTGTCTCTGGAAAGGGGGGGGGGGGGGTAGAGAGCAGAAAACATCCCCACTGAGGACTTCTGTCCTAAAGTGATTAGTTCATGCTTGTGTAGAATTCATATGGTCACACACATCTGCTGATGTCTGGTCTATGGAGCTCACAGTCTGTTGGAGCTGAGGGGCCCTGCCTCTGCCTTTGGGAATCTTCTCAAGTCAACCCCTGAAAGGTGTGCCTGGCTGGGCTCATGATAATCTCTGCAGTGTCTGCTCAAGTCCTTCAGTCAGTCCTGTGGCCAAGGATCCCTGTCTCTGAGTGGAAAGTCATATTAGAGATAGTGACCCCCCCCCCCCAGTGTCCCCATGCTGACTGGTTCTTCATGTCTCAAGGAATCAAGTCTCTCCCTACACAGACAGGAAGGGGGGCGGGTGTCACATATTCAAGGAGCTCATTCTGAAACATCCAATTCAAATTCAACAAGAGTCCTTGGCCTAATATCCTCTGAACTCTTTGCTTCCCACACCCAGATTCTCTGTTTGCAACTTCTCTTGGAAGGGAAATGGAGTAACATGTAAGTTCCTAGTGTCTTCCTCAGCATAGAAGAACCCACCCAGCAGCAATGCCAGCCTCATTGCACATCCCCCACTATAAATAACATGGTTGTTTTTATATTTGTTTTACTTATTTTATGTTTCATAGATGAATTGCTACATTTTAAAATCTTAGAAACAGTTCATCTCTGGATTGATAATTAGCCTTTCTTGCTTGATTTTAATTTTTAATGTTCATAAATGTTTTGAAAATACATTTTTGTAATTGTGCCAAATATTTGCACATTTCCATTGTTCCCCAGCCAAAGGGGCAAAAACAGAAATTGTTTTTAAAATGTCAATCTTCTTTCTTCCTCCACACTTTTTTTCTTTTCCCCTAGGAGTAAACATTTAATTGTTTATGGTTCATTCTATTTGTTGAGAAAATATCTATCTGCCTATCTACCAATCTACCAATCTACCTATCTCTCTCTCTCTCTCTCTCTCTCTCTCTCTCTCTATCTATCTATCATCTATCTATCTTTCTATCTATCTATATTTCTTTCTTTCTATCTTTCTATCTATCTATCTATCTATCCATCATCTATTTATCTATCTTTCTTTCTATCTGTCTTTCTTTCTATCTATCATCTATCATCTTCTATCTACATAAACTTGTATTACCACAATCCACAATTTGCATAAATAATACTGTAATTTAAATTCGTTACTATCTTTCTTATTTAATAAATTATAAAGCTCATTATAGAGTCTCCCTTGCTCTCCCCTCCTCTCCTTTTTTTGTCTGTCTGTCTGTCTCTCTCTCTCTCTCTGTCCCTTTCTCTTTTCTCTTACTCCCAGCTGATGAGTACTCTGAAGGAGAGACAGATAGGGAATCATTTGTTCAACTAGTTTACTAAATCTTCAAGTTTTAATTTCCTGCCCTTAATTTCAAAACTTAGTCTAGCCCAAATAGTTTTGTGTATTCACCTTCCTAGACTTTTAAAACAAGAGGTCACAGCATGGTATACAGTGCACATATCCACTAACAGTGGATCCAAAGATTGTACACATCCACAGAGAGCAGATCTGAAGAATTTGTGCATCCATAGATAGCAGACCCAAATGGGTTTTTGTTCATAAGGCTGTGTGAACATGAATGCAAATCTTTAATTTTATTTTCAACAACAGTCACAAACATACATATTCATTAATAGTTATTAATTAAAATGAAAATGTGTCAATTTTTACAGGAAAATACAATTTTAATAAATAAAAATAAGTATGTTTAAAGAAAATTTGAAACCACTTCTAAAATCTCTTTCAGAGACGAAAGTGAGAACATATGACAATTCATGATGCTATTATTTTATTATAAAATCCAAAGACATCATAAGGGGAAATGTAGACAAGTATTGCTTATGAGTATAGACACAAATCCTTATGGACATCTAATGTCAGAGAAATTCAATTAAACATATCTGACCACTGCGATGTTTCAAAGACTTGTTTGTCATTTCATCCCTCTTCCTCTGTGACTGAATCACTGTCACTTACAGATCCCCCTTCGGATTTGAATCTAAAGCTTGAGTCTTATTCTTGATGTACAGAATATGAAGAGAAGACCTGGGTTTTTGGGTCAGTGTTTTATAAATCTTGCTCATCTTCCTTTTCATTTACACTAATAACATAAGACAATTGGGCACTGAGTCTTGTCCGTGTGTTTAGTCATTGTTTTTCTTCTTTCTTGAGTTATACATATATTGGGTTGCTTGTCCAAGTTAAAAGCCAAGGGAATCGAAAGTGTTTTTTATTTCATTTTAAGTTACAGGATTGAAAGGAGCTTACAAGTCTCCTTTCCCCTTCCCACAGTTTTATTGCTTTCATTGTGACAACCACACTAAAATAAAAACACAAATGTAAAGAAAAAATATATACATTACACAACATGATTTAACAAAGTTCTCTTCCAAGAATAATGATTGAGTCATCATTTCAAAATAATCCATGCTACTAATGAATAAGGAGGCAAACCAGCGTGATGGTATCACATGATGTATAGGAAAGTTTTGACAGAGTCAGCTTGAGTCAGCTTGCTATGGAATGAAGTCAGTGCCAATGTAGGAACAGAAAACAGCAGAGCCAGACTGTCTCAGGGATCTGAATGTTAAAAGGCCAAATTAGGGTATCAGCAGAGACGCTACCTCCACCCTCTCCAGCTTCTAGAAGGTGCCTAGAACATCCCAGCCTGTCCCCATCCTCCCACCTCTGATAATGACACCATTGCTCCACCTAAGGTCCACAGAGACAGGTTAGCATAACTCCTAACCACAGGATCTTAAATTGTGTTCCAAGTAAGGTCACGATCATCAGTTAGGAAGGAAGGGTGGATATGTGGATATTGGGGCCACCATTCAACCTACCTCAGTAACTTTCTTATGAGTAGCTCTCAGTAAGGCAAGAGTTGAGGGGGCTTTTCCTCACCATGTGTTCACAGCATGTTCAGGGCCATGTGTGAACAGAGACAGCCCCAAGAACAGATGCACCACACTGGGAACTGAGAAACATATAGGAGTAGACACAGCGCAAAGGGTACTGAGAGATGGATTCCAAGAACAGATACAACTCAAAGGGAACTGAGCAATGGATCACTGGCCTGTCCAACACTGGCCTGGTTCCAGTATTTTCCAAGCTGGATTTTGGAAGCTGATCATTTAATAAGGAAAAGCAGAAAACAACATCTGAATGGAAAGAAGGCCATGAGCCTCATTCTACTCATGTGGTCATGTGGTGATTTAAACAGAATTTACAAAGGATTAGCAGATAAACTCCTGAAACCAATAAGCCAGCTTGTTAGATTTACAGGTGAGTGAAGAAAATGCTACTGTATTTCCCTGAACAGTGAGTTCATGAAATTCACAGTCATTCAGATCAACCTTTGTTAATCTAGGCATATGGGATTTATTTACTGTGACCTATAGGATGCTGTTGGAAGAAGTGGAGAATAAAGACACAGAGAGATGCTTGTGTGCTCTCCAGAGGATGGAGACAACTAACGTAACAACTCTTACATGTTGATCTTCAGTTTGATGTGACTGCTGTGTAAACCCCACTTTGGTTTGGGGACTGCTCAGTGATATACTTTTTACTTGGCATGTTTGAGACCTGGGGCTTCATCCCCAATATGCTACCAACAATACTTCAAGGTTTCAGAGAAATAGTCCAGTTTGTTTCTGATTTTTTTGGAAAGGTGAATAAACCAAATATCTAAGAGGGGTAAAGGTGGGGTAGAATGTCTCCCCCGTATGAAATCTTACTACATGGCTCCAGTTCCCAATAGGACATTGGTGGAAGGGAGTACTTGGATCCTTGAACTGGAATAGGTACTGCAGAAGAAACCAGCAGACAAGATCCTCACACCCTAAGGTTTTAAGCCTATAGAATTGGTCCAGGAGAAAGAACAGCCCTTCTCATAACTGAAGATGGAACTACTGGGTGTACACTGGCTAAATGGGAATACCTCTACTTAAATAACAAACATTTAAAGCTACAATTAAGCTATGAATGTTAAGAGAAATCAGGGAATCTGTCTCACACTAAGAAATAGTCCCCTAGACTTGTCTTCCCAAACCCAATTCTTTTGAAAAATAGACAACAGGCTTTAGAAATGAGAAGTGTTGCTGTGTGAAAGATCACAAGCAAAGGTGGAATGATAAGTTACACACTAGAAGGAGATGTCTGTAAATTAAGTGCCTAATAGATTTAAAAAAAAAACGGAGTTGACATGTAGAGCTAGAAAGGTGATGGACTAAAAAGGGGAGCTGTTGGGGGCAAAAAGATACACCTTTAAAAAAAAGCAGATAGAAGGGTGATGAGGAAGAAGGTAGTAGGGTGGGGTTGAGAGGAGTAGGAGGGAGGGGTCTATAATTGAGATGTGACTTGAAGAAATAAATAAATGTAAAAAACAAGAACAACAAAAAAAAAAAAACACTGGCTGCTCTTCCAGAGGACCCTGGTTCAATTCCAAGCACCTACGTGGTAGCTGAAAATAGTCTGTACCTCCAGCTCCAGGGGACCTAATGCTTTCTTCTGTTCCACAGGATCCTGTATGCATTTGGGAAACATAAACTCATACATCCACATCCACATAAAAAGAAAGGATAAGCTTTATTTTAAAAATTAAAAAGAACTTGACACCTCAGTGATAAGTGCAGACTATGAGCACACACAGTTAGAATGTAGGCGAGTGATAGAAACAGACATTTCACAAAAAAAGGTGTATCTTGTCTATGAAAAATGGTCACGATGGCTACCTATTGAAGCATTTAAATTGAAACAGAATGATATAAGTTATCCGAACTAACAAGCCAACAAACAAATACTAAGAACACAAGATACTGTCAGACATGCAGACAAATGGGATGGCTTGACCACTATAGAGGGGAAAATAGAGCAACTGCTCTTGGAAGCAACTTAGAGATTTGTTTTACAATCTAAATATACAGTTTTCCTGAGAACCAACAGTTGCCACCTTGATGTTTGTCTCAGAAAAATGAATACTTGTGACCACATAACAGTATCACACTGAGCACAAGGTTTGCAGCAGCTCTGTTCCTTTGTGACTGAAACCTGTGATCTACCCATTTGTCATTTAAGAGAACACTCAAGCTATGCCTATTGCAGAGAACACTACTCAGCAATGAAAAAGAGTAAGCTTGGAGTGCCAACAAAGAACTCCAGAGAGTTGCTGACAGAACAAAAGTCAACCCCAAAGGCTCTATGCTGTAAGATTGCATTGGATAATTTATGAAATGATAGAAAGAGACATTAGAGTGATGCTGCTCATAGGCTTGAGGATGTGCTGAGGGCTGGGAACTATTCAAGATGGTTGTGAATGCCCATTGGCTGGGGTCTGTGTTCATGTAGCTACATTCACACTGTTTCCATGGGATAGGATGCTAAATTGTGTTGAGTCTTACAGCTGTTCATGAATATGCATCATCAGAACTCAAAGTTCATTTAGCTTCCACATTACTAGTGCAGTGCTATGCCAAGCATCATGCAGACAAAGTTAGTCACATGCCAAGAGCCACCTACACAACTCACTGGAATAAACCCACCACTGCTTAACTCTCATGTGTGAATGTGAAAATATTCTGATTTGGGCATGTTGATGGTACAGGATCCTCAGGTGGTTTTGATGAGGAGTATCTCCTTTCCACTGAGATCAGGAGAAGGAAAAGCTATACACTCCATGCATCCAACCCGTCTAAACAAGCCATGAGGAGCAACCCAGTAAGCAGCACCCTTCCATGGCCTCTGCATCCATCTTCTGCCTCCATGTTCCTGGCCTGTTTGACTTCCTGTCCTGACTTCCTTCAGTGAAGAACACTAATGTGGTAGCATAAACCAAATAAACTGTTTCCTCCCCAAGTTGCTTTGGTCCTGGTGTTACTTCATAACAATAGTAAATCTAACTAGGACATAATTACTCCCAGATCTTTACAGAAGACAAATGCAGAATCAAGATAAAATATGTACATTCCTAGGACATATATATGTATTTATGTATGCTCATATGTACACATTTAACAATTAAATTCCAGTTCTCTCCTTTCCCTACTACAATTCAAGTAACACAACATATATACACACGCTCGTCCAAAGGACACTGATCCATAACTATGTATATATCAATATAAATAAGTAAAAAACACGATTCAGTCAGAATCTCTGTGTGACCAGATTTGACAACTATTGAGGGCCGATGCCATTTGTAACTCATTATACACAAGATATAAACTATAAATTATAGAAAGGAAACAAGTGACACCTCACATACCTTATCTCGTAGTCAACCTTATGCAGAAAATTCATCAGAAAAATTTTATTTAAAGATACTTTATGCACAACAAACTTCGCGTATTTAAAGCCATACAATGTGTTGAGTTTTGACAGCTGAGTTTGTGGCTTTGTGACATTTTAATTTCCAAATCCTCAAAGAATCTTTGTGTCACCCTGACCCCCTTGGAACTTGTCAAAAGATGTTTCTTGAAACACCTGCGCATCTATCTAATCTGCAATTCTCCCATTTAAATAACAGTAAATAAGAAGGCAGGATTTTGTCACTTCTACTGTTCCCAGGAATTCTAGTCTTTTGTTCAGTGAGGCTTAGATGGCTCCTAAGAATTCCACCCTACAAGTCAGTCACAGCTAAGTGACTTCTTCATCACCTTTCTTTTTCTTTTTCTTTTCTTTATTTTTTAATACCAGATTTATGGTGCCCTGCTTGGGATACTGAGCAGAACCAGCCTGCAAGACGTCATACTGCTTTACAAGGGAATTTCAACTATTCCTAAAGTGAGAGAGTCAGGGTTCAAAGAGCAACTGATGATGATGAGGGGGTTGGTGGAATGTCACTGAGCAGATGCGATGTGGAGGGTACAAACATTTTAAAGACTCTCATAGCATCTGTGGTTAAGAAATCTGAAACCTTTTACCTTGGCACTTTAGGATGGAATCAAAATGCTAAATTTGTTCTGAACGAGTTATTTATTGGAATCAGCAAAGCTATTATTTTCATAGTGAGGACTCCTATATTCACTGTTTTGTATATAAATAAAATGATAGAAGTGTTTCCATAGGGTATAGAACATCTCCCCACCCCTTTCCGTTAACAACCAGAGGCAATTCATGTCCTTTCAGTTTCCAGTTCAGAAGACTTTTCCTCAGCCCACCAGATGTGTGACTTCTTTTTCTCTGTGTGAAAAGCAAACTTTCCTTCCTTATTGTCACCAACATGTCCTTCTGAATCTCCCTGGCTAGTCCTGTGTACCATTTTCCAAAGATTTGTACTTGCTGTGTTTCTCCACTTGGAGCTGGCTTTCAGATACTCTGTATTATGAGTTTAATATTTTCTTAAGTTGAATGCAATTTCCATAAGATCTTCCATAATTTTCACCATCTTCATCCTGAAAATGAGCACTGGGACCACCAAATGCAGTTTTATTGTTCTCAATTATTGCATTAAAATGCCTTCCATCACAGTAAAACTTTACGTAGGATTTAGTGTCACTTTTATAAGTACAGCACAGAAACAAGCCGTAAATGGCCAGTACTGGTCTTTTTTTAGTGCAATATGAAATCAGATTAATAAAGAACCACTGTGGAAACAGGAATTACCTATGAATGTTCTCAGTCATGGGATGTGTATTAGTGGAGCTTTATGGCCATATAGAGAAGATATCAGCCTTCTTCAAGTGTAATAAAGGATTTTATCTGTGTATGACACAATGGAGATTAAAAAAAGACACTCAAAGTGTCTCCAGGCAATCTTTGAAATGATGAAGAAAAGATTAAGACCTAATGTTTTAGACTAGAAAATATTCTAACCAGAATATGTATGCACTAAATATACTTTTAGCCTTTAAAACATAATGCTTCTTAGGCAGGCTTGGTTGTGCACATTTTTAACCCCAATATTCAGGAGGCAGAGGCAGGTTGATCTCTGTGGCTTTGAGGCCATCCTGGTCTATATAGAGAATTCCAGAACATCCAGGACTATACAATGAAACCCTGTCACAAAAAAAAAAGATGCTAAATGAATTTTCTTTAGATCTAAGTTAGCTTTAGGTTTGTGTCTTAGTTACTTTTATACTGCTGTGATAAAACACCATGAATGAGGCAATTTATAGATGGGCAGGTTTATTTGGGCTTATGGTTCCAGTGGGATAAGAGTCCCTGCTATCATTCCTAGCAGTTATGGCAGCAGGCAGGCATGGGGACTGGAGCAGCGGCAAGCTATGAGATCACATCTTAAACTACAAACAGGAAGGAGAGAGTATATTAAAAATAACATGAATATTCAATCTCTCAAAGCCCACCCCAGTGAGATACTTCTTCCAGCAAGACCCGATATCCTAAACCTACCCAAACACAGCCAGCAACTGGGGACCAAGTATTCAAATACCTACAGTAGACACCTCATTCAAATCATCACAGTTTTGCATAAAATTTGCCAAGATTACCATACAGTGCTCTGCAACCCCCACCCTCACACATGTCTGTAGCACCATGGAAGACCTACATTCCAGGAGGTCAGAGGTGATGCCTGGTCAGACCTACTAAACTGAGACATGTGACACAATTGCATCTGAACGTGCAACTTAAAGTCAGTTTACTTTGATTCCACTCAGGTTAGCAGACCAAGGGGGAAAAGAATAAGTGGGGGTGAGTTCACATGACCCATCATGGAGGGTGGCCAGTGTCTTATCAAGCCATAACTTCTGCAGTGCATGCTCCTGGAAGACCAGTCTCTTTTTTAAGGGGGCTGCAGCACTAACAGAATTCCCTACTGTAGACATACTTGTGACTACTCTGGGCAATGCATAAACTGAGTTTGAAAGTCGGTTCTCTTATGATCTATGAGGCCGAAGGCATGAGACACCTCAGCCAAGCTTTTGGGATCCATCATGTGGTCCTAAGTGGAAGTAAGCAGTGCAGATGTAATCGTGCACTGATCTTAGCTCTGAGCATCCCTTTGAGAACATCTAGTTTTTTGTTTGTTTGTTTGTTTTAGTCCAAGTATTCTTCTGTGAAAAGCAAATACAGCAATCTAGGTACATGGCCAAATCTTCTACTCCAGCACCATAGTTAAGCATGACCACATGACATTTCAGCAAGCTCAGGCCACTGTCACAGTAATATCTTGTAGCCAGTGATGTTACTGTCATGACAGACAAGGGCTTTCCTATGGGAAGTTGTGCTGGTTCTGTGGCTGTGGTGATGTAGTCCATGTCCACATAGTGCCAAATGACAAAGCAGTGGTCCCAGAAGATGGGAGGGCCATCCAAGAACAGGAATCTCTTACCGAAAATGATGAGAGGAAGTGTATAATTTCAGAGATTTTTGCATTAAAGCTGGAGAAAAATGCATATTTGAGAGCAAGTGAGATATGGGCATCTCTCCAATAAACCGTTGGTTTATCCAGGGTTTCTCCCATCAGAATATAGGAAAACAGCAGTTTTCCACTGCTCAGTGACACCCTCCGTCCTCTGTGGCTGAAGGACTAGGGCAGTAGCTTGTGTGAGGTTTGAACTCTACATCTGAGGAGAGACAGCAGTCAAGTAGCAAACAAGCAAGGCTGGGTATGCACTCTCCAGGGCATTGCATATGTCGGAAGCAAGAGGCTGAGGAGCTGTGTTGCTGCTGGCAGCACAGAAATGCCTTGCTCTGCTGGAGTAGGCAACAGCTACTGCAGCCTTCTCACAAATATTTTCTAACAAGAATTTTTAACTCTTTGAAGAAGTATCTTCCCAGCAGTTGAAGCAATGCAATCTCTGCAGTTTGTCAATTAAAAATCCTGTCATGACAAGGGAAGAATTTTAAGACTCATCTAGGAAGCATAATTTACATGTACTGATTTTGTTGTATGTTAGAAACCACATGAACTAAGTCATTTTTGTTATTGCTGTTGTAGTTTTTGTAGCTTATTTGTTGTTATCCAGGACTGGGAATTGAACTCAGAACTTGACCCATGCTAGACAGGCACTTTACCACTGAGATTCGTCTCCAGCCCTCTTGACTTTTTAAAAAATTTATTTAAAGTGTATCTTTTTTTCTCCCTAACATCTCCCCATTTTAGTCCAATGAAAGATTCTTTTTCTTATAACAATAAATATGATACAAAACAATAAGAACAATTAGGCAACAATTATGAAAATTCTAAGGTATAACATATATTCCCAATGTCCAGTCCATATGTATTTGCAACTAATAATAATATTTTATTATCTATCTCGATAAGTTCAAAGTTCTATACCTAACTCAGTTTCCATCCTAACTTGTATTACCAACTTAAAAACATTTTCTTAAACCTAGAGCATTCTTTTATTTCCTAAATAGCTTAAAACTTAACTGATCTAAAAGGCTGAAGAAAGATGCTCTAATGTTATAGAGAGAAATTGGGGACTGTCCAGGCAGCCAGTTGTCCCTCTTGAGTTTTTGATTTGAGATAGAACCTACTACATTACCCAGGCTGGCTTTGAATTTACCTGTCCACTCAAATAGCCCATGAACTTGAGATCATCCTGCATCAGCCTCCCATCTGACTGGAAATACAGGTCTGTGATGCCAGGACACGCTCTAGATGAACTCCTCATAGTCATTAATATATATCATGCTTGTATATTCCCCATGTTATGCATAAATTAGGCTACTCTGTAAGAATGAACAGATGAGCATGTGGCATGATTTAAGAGTTCCTACTGGTAAATCTCTCTTATACAGAGGTCAGAATTTGAGGTTATCTGACCATTGCTAATGCTTACAGTAATGGCTTATTGTATATATGACCATGGTTGAATGTACTTTCAAGATTTAGTTCTACTCATTTAGTATTTAAAAGCAAATAAGTCTCTCTCTCTCTCTCTCTCTCTCTCTCTCTCTCTCTGTGTGTGTGGTGAATGTATGTGTGGATTGGTGTACTCACTTGTACATGTGCATGGTACAGACCAGATACAGAAATCTCGTGTCTTTCTCCATATCTCTACATCTTACTTTCTTAGGCAAAGTCTCTCACTGAACCAGGAGCTTGCCAATTTGGCTAAACGAGCTGACTATCATGCTCTCAGGGTCCCACTCTCTCTGTATCTTCAGAGTCAGGATTAAGATGTGCATTGCCACGTATAACCTTTTTTTTAAATGTAAGCTCTGAGAATTCAAATCAAGGTCTTCATGCTTCACGCAAAACCCATTGTTCACAGAACTATCCACCACCACCCCCGTCCCAGATCTTTACTAAGCACTTATATTCAAATACCTTTCCCAAATGCCTCTGGAATCAAAGACACTCAATAAATATTTCTTAATAAATAAAATAAATAAATAAATATAATAATAAATAAATAAAAATAAATGTGAGACTAGTCACAGATCAACAGCAACGCTGACCACACAGGATAACCTTTACCACTGAGTCTTGTTCACCCAGCTGCCCCATCATCCCACTGACAATGGAAGCCAGTCATCAGAGGGTGTGGACAGGCAATGATTTAATAGGATGGGCACTTCTCTGGCTACACTTCTACATGTCCTGGGTGAAAGCCCACATCTATGACCCCACTTATCCACAGTGATAGCCCACAGCCCTGCTTTAACATTTCCACAGTGACAGCTGTCAGCCACACTTCCACATATCTGTGGTGACAGCTCATGCTTGACTAGTCAATGGAACCCAAGCATGCTGTGCTTGTGAATGCATTATTATGTATTATCCCTTTCCTGTTTTCTGCATTTAAAAATTAAGTGTGTACCTATGCCTTTCTATAGACATGGTTTCAGGAGTACATCATATTCCCAGGATGATTCATCTCCACCTTCTAGGTTGTTTACTTTCTATTCATTCCATAGTATTTGGTCCTTTCTCGTGAACAAGGTTCTGGATTCCTGAAGTGCATCTAAAGACCACCTTTTAAAAGAGGAATTGACAGGTGTTAAAGGCAGCTGATGCTAGGAGGCAATGATTTCTACTCACCTCAAATGAAATATCATTACACATCAAAGCTAGACTTGTAACTGACATTTTTCAAAGTTATTCACATGAAAAGTAGAGGTTACACTTTTAAATACAACTGTATTTTATTAGTAAAATTAATATTTTAATTTTCCACCTGTCATTTAGAAATTTTTCTATTTGTCCAGGTCTTAATCTGGGCAAATAGGATAAAATTTACTGTGTTTCAAGAATTATGAGTTCTGGGAGAAAGGGGAGGGGGGTGGGAAGGTGGGTCTGGGAGGGGTGGAGGGAGGATACTGTGATGGAGATGTAACTTAAAGTAATAAATAAACATTAAAAATTACTGTGTTTCATAGAATATGAAATATGAATAGAAATCTGCAGGTAAAAATCTTTTTCATTTCTGTAAAACACAGAATGGTTATTTAGAATGCCGTGTTAAAGATGCCACTCCATATTGGAGCCTCAATGACTTGAGGAATGGATAGCTGTTTTCCAAGTGAGTGTGTGTTCATCAGAAGAGGGAGATATGGTTAGGATACATATACAGACTCTAGACTCTATGAGAGTCATTAAAATGATTGTGAAGAATGAGAGCATCAATTGCAAAGACGCTGATAAAAGGCAATAAGATTTCAGTTGAGAGGAATAAGAGGGAGCGTTCTTTGTTTCATGATTTTAAAATCTGCTAAGAAAGATGTGGTCAGTGTTCACACCACAAAATAAAATGAAAATTATGGTAGGCCTTCCATATACAAATTAGGTTCATGCAGCTATTCCATAATACTGACATATTTCAAAATATAGTCTTTTACATTTTATATATATATATAAACATTTTAATTAAATAGATGGTAAAATGTAGGTAATGATAAAATATTGATGGGGAATGGTTTTAAAGAGCACCTACTATGATCTAACTGTCTAAATAGTGCTAAACATGTGAGAGTTCCAAACATAAATTCCCTCTACAGCTAGAAAAAATATAAAGCCAGAGGCAATGAAAATAGAAACCCTCACAGCAGGAATGATGTGAACAGTAGACACGGGGGATTTGAGTTAGCTCAGCAAGTGGAATCTAAGTAGAATCTCCAGTGTGTGGTGTTGGCAACATAGGCCAGAGTGGCTGAGTTGTTCACAGATAATGTGGGTCTGAGGAGAGTTGGCCCTCTGGGGGTCTGAAGTGCATTTACCCCCACCTCCCTCTGAGAGAAAGGGACAGAGCTCAGGACACAGACTGAAGACCACAGCAGAATCCAGGCTTTCATTTGAGAAACACAGAGCAAGGAAGAAGCACTGGGCCATGAGCACATCATACCAGTTGAAGTCCTCAATGGACTTGGTGTTTCGGCCACAGCATAAAGAGCAGGTGGAGGAGGTAGGTGGGCATCAGTAAGACAATTTGTGTGGACATGATGAGGAGGGAAGATGTGAGGCAGGACTGAGGAACAGCTTATACCTGAGACAAGAAACAATGCGGGGCATTTGGGATTTGTCACAACTGTAGACAAATCTTGTGTAGTGTGTTTTGGAGCTGTGGGATATGATTGAGTGACCATGACTGGATTACACAAACTTCTTGCGAAGTCTCAAAATAATCACTTTAACATGTATTAATCATGAGGAGGCTAAGAGGGCAAGACACACAGCTGCTACTGAGATCTTAACCTAGGGCTTCAGAAAGTTGAGGACACAAAACTGGAAAGGTCACGGGCCTAATCCCCAATCTGTTTTCTGTATACATAAATATTAATTAAAGTCTGTTGGGTTCTGGAGCAGCTTGGAGCCAGACTGGGTGGAGGAACAGCCTCTCCACCTGCTCACAGATGGCTCATCTACACCACTGCCAGAAGCCCCCATAGAAGAGGGTGATTTCAGGTAGTTACCCTGCATTTGGGAAATGGAGGATGTATGAAGCAATGTGGAAGGGGCCAAAACCACTGCTTCATGGAAAGCTGTGGGAAATCAGCTTTATTTTCACAAATGTTGGTGCCCATACTTTGAGACATCATATTCTCCTTGAGAAAAGCAGAGTATAACCCTCCTCAACCTATGTACAGTTACCTGCAGATAAATCCACTCTAGGATGCAAAGTACTGCAAGTCAAGGTCCCTGTGATGCATAATTGCATTGGAGAATCGAGCACTCTTAGGCTGAGGTGTGGCAGACCCAACACTCCTTAACTCAGGATAGAGTAACTGACTGAATTGGTATGAAAAAAAAAATTCCCAAATAAGTGACCCACTGAAGAAAGCACAGGGTACATTTCCAATTAAAGATACATGACTAAGAACAATAAGAAATGGGAAAAAGGGGAGGATCATATTCTATATTGACTATAATCAGAAATGTACATAGCCTGCAATAGTATATGAACTGAAGAGAAAGAAGAGACAAGGGGAAGGAAGTATACAACAGAAGGTGTAGCTCTCGGTGACTACTAGGGGCTTCATGTGAGACCACTCCTCAGAGAAGACAACTCAGGGAGCACAGGCTGGCTGCAGGAGTCCCCTCCATGATAGAGCACATTGCAGGACAGGAGACACTGAGAAGAGAGACCTTTTCAAATGTCATCTCCTGAGCAGCATGCTTTTAGTGTGGCTGGCAAGGAGAAGTGGGGCCAAGGCTGATCTTCCCCAGCTGTAGTCAATGCTCAGCCCCTGGGAAGAAGGGCCCCTTTGACCCAGTGTAAAGTAGGTGTGTTGGATGACATCAGTGTAGGACATTCAGCTTAATCAACAACCTTCTGTCCTCTAGGGGAAGCATGAGGCCACTGTGTAGGTTCTTGTGACCCACCTACTCCATGCCTTCACGTCACCTCCATGCTTCTTAGCAGAGAACAGGTCCAGGAAAAGCTTTCTACTCAGAATGTAAGATGAGAGATCCTGAGAGTCTTCACTGAGCTACACTTCATTCATTTCCTTAGCCCAGTAGGGAACCCTGTAATTTACTATGAGCCTGATGGTCCCCAAAATCCCACTTCCATCCTCTTAGATGATCATCAATTGTTTTTCATACCTTGTTCACATGGTGTCCCTTACACTTTTATCACCTCTTCCAATTAGTATCTTTTTGGGGTCCCATAACCACTGTCTCTCCAGAGCCCTGGAACCATAGGATGCCTGTGCACAGATGAGGAAGCGTCTGGAGGATTGGTTCAGGAGAAGCTCCACACCTTCATCTGCCAGCTGGTGACCCAGAAAACCCACCAGGGCTTGAGAAAAGGATAGTTGGTACTTCAAGTGCCCAAGTTTGAAGAGCCAAGAGTCATGCTACTGATAATAACCGAAAGTGGGAGAATATGGGGGCACAGCTCTGGAAAGAGAGTTATAGTTCTGTAGGTGTTTGTTCTGTTCTGTCCCTTCACAGACTATGTGATGTCCACCCATGAAAGCCCAGACAGATCTCTTCTTCCTCTCCTCTTCCTCCTTCTCCTCTTCTGTACCTCTCCTTCCTCATATTTCCCTTCTTCATTTTCCTCTTCTGCTCTGTTCTCGTTCTCCTTAGTTTTTTTTTTTTTTTTTTTTTTTTTTTTTTTTATAAATTTCATCCTATAACCCAGGCTTGCCTAAAACTCACAGAGATCCTTCTGCTGCAGTTTCCTGAAGGCTAGGAGTATAGGTACCCAGCCAGCCCCAGTGCACATCCTGTGTCCACCTTCATTTTCATCCTTCCCTCCTGACTCTCATCATTCCAGGTTGTAAAGGACCAGTCTTCTTTACTGAATAGGGAGCTATATGGCATTTCACGGTCCAGTTGGAGTGACACACAAAGGCAGGCATAACAGCCTTAAAGTTGACAGGACAGAGACACATGCCAGCTTCACAATAGTCACTTACTGCCAGCACCAGAGAACACTGCTTCTCTTCGGAATGCATAAAACAGTATTTCAGTAAAATGTGTGGTCCCCTAATGGTGCACTTGGGGAGTTCTTGTCAGTAGCCCTTCTTCTCATAGCTCTCTCTGAGGGCCAGTCCCATCAGCCATACATGCAGATCAGTTAGAAAAGGCCTGTCAAATGGACTGTCTATATGAAGGACCCATCCAGACCTGGTTGAGAGTTCCTGTGTGAGAGAGAACAAATGGCCACACAGACTGACTTTCAGCAGCTATTCCATAAACACTAGGTCTTTTGTTTAAGTCTTTTAGCAGTTGGCTGGGATGCCATTTTTAAAAAGCTACAGTTTGTTTTATCCTTAAGGGCCAAACATTGTGTCCTTAGGCTGTGATATTGGATGGCTCTAACTGGAATGTAAGCAAGGAGAGATCCTCTGAAGCCCTCAGTTTCTGCCATCCTTCTTGCTGGGCTTGGTCCTCATGAACTCTTTGCTGTTTGGATAAGGCCTGAGTACACTTTATGAGCTCATATGGATGCATCCTTCTTGCTGGGATTGGTCCTCATGAACTCTTTGCTGTTTGGATAAGGCCTGAGTACTCTTTCTGAGCTCATATGGATACTATCCAAATGGATTAGGGTGAACTTGAAGGCCTCATTTTAACCAGTTCTTAAGAACAAACATTCAGTTTCCAAATATTGATTTATTCTAAGACGCTGGTGGGGAGGACTTCCACATAGGAGCACTGGGATACCCAGAGCATGGTTTAGCTGACCCCCCAGAATAGCAAGCAGTGTGGAACCTCATAGATGGCTCTATAGATGAATAAACCAAATATTCAATGGTCATTTTAGTAAACAGAAATAAACATTAATAAAATTCAGTCTGTTTCAGAATGAAAAAAACATTACCTTTTCTGTATTTCCAGGTCCTTGACTTTGTAAAAACATACAGTCATAGATGAAAGGATCACTTGAAAGTTGAGGCAGAACTTCAGGGTACAACGTGCTCAAAAGACATTATAGACTCACTCAAAAATAACTTTATGTTACCCCATAGAGTAAAACTTTTTAAAAACAGGGGAAAAAAACACACTCTCACTCACTTTCAGTGAACACACAGATCCTACCTTACATGAAACCCTGGGATCCTTTGTGTGTGGGAGAGAAAGGCAGAGGGTTGCATAGATCAGAAATGAACCTGGAAGAAGGAGTCCATGCCTCTCCAGGTCTGAGAAAGCAATGGAAGGTGAATGTCTCTATCCGGGCAGGTAGTGCCTCCTTATATCTAGAATAGGACTGGCAGGAACTGTCTTAGCAAATCTGTTCTTCAAATGAAATCTGGTATTTTAAATCTGTAATATATGTCTTTCCTTTCTCTGTCCTGGGATCTGAAAGTGCCCATGGTCATGGGCATTGGTCCATGCTGCATTGGTCCACGACAGCACATGCTCTGCGGGTTAACCGATTAAGGAGTCCCTGGGAATTGTCATTGAGCTTCTTAAGAGAGCCTTAGCTCTGACTAGTTTCACAACAGAAGTAGGACAACATGAAGAAGTGGCGACTGTTTTTATTTGTGATTCTCTGACTCACTATTTTTTATTGCTTCAAGTATGGTATTTTTATCAGCCTATGTCAAAATCCCTCCAGTTATGTTGATAGATTTCTGCCTAAAATAACATTTGTCTTTATTTACCCTGAATTATCTCCTAACTTATTCTAAGGAGAATGCTACATTAATTTCTATTCTTTCCAACAACTAAACACAAATCACCAAATGCATCAGAGCTTCAGTGACTGAAGATTTCTGAGACACGAGGAGGCATTCCTATCTGAGAGTCTTTGCTTCCACTGAATGGTAAATTTGATTGAAATTAAATTCTGTTTATCTTGTACCTCACTGACACTTGGAGGCAGATACTGTAAGTATGGGCACATAAAGTCCATCAGCAGGGGAGAGGCCAATTCCTCCCTTGCTCTCTCTGGGTCTAGGAAGCTCTGACACTATGATCCCAGGCTCGGAAAATGGAAGGACAGGCCAGGAGTGGCCTTCAGAGACAAAGGGGTGGGAGTAGAAGGACCTAGAATCGGTTTCTAGAAAACCTGGAAGTATATTTTTTCATGGATATTTCTTGGAGTAGTGTAGATGTTCAGGCATCTTTTGTACATATATTTATATGGAGGTGCAGGTACACATGCATACATGTGTGTGGAGGCCAGAGGTCAACCTGGGTGTACTCTTCAGAAGCTATCTGCATTGGTTTTTGAGGTGAAATATCTTCCTGACCTGCAGCCCACTGAGCAGGTTTGCCTGGCTGACCAGCAAGACCCAGGAATCTCTGTTTTCACCTTCCCAGTGCTGGGAATACAAGTGTGAGATACCACATGAGACTTTTTAAATGTGTCTGCTGGGGTCCCAAATGTAAGTCCTCATGATTGCACAATAAGCATTTTACTAGTGAGATATCTCCCAAGTCCTTGGCAAAATTGTGTTTGTTTTTGTGGTGGTCTTGGTTGTGGTAGAGTGTGTGTGTGTGTGTGTGTGTGTGTGTGTGTGTGTGTGTGTGTGTG
>CAJQZJ010033660.1:2744123-2760898 GCA_907164525.1 Lophiomys imhausi | reverse complement strand
TGTGTGTGTGTGTGTGTGTGTGTGTGTGTGTGTGTGTGTGTGTGTGTATGCTGGAAATGGGATATAAGGCCTTGGCCATAATAAGGAGGCCTCAATACTGGCATACATCCCTGTAGTTTTGAAATTTGGAATAACAAAGACAAGAAAAAGAACTCAGGCCTAAGCTGATGTCCTTTGCCAAGAGGAGACTGTTGGCAAAGGCCATGTCCTCTTGACTCTGACCTCACCAGCCTGAAGCATGACCATAGAAAGAGGTAGATTGGGGTTCCCAAAAGGCCCAGACATGTTGGCAGGGTGGAGTACTTGATTCCTGTGGAACTTCGATGCTGGGTACATGTCATGATACCGTCATCTAGTCAGGCTACCCAGCTTCAAATTCAGACTTGTTCTACCACCAGGCTTCATGGTCTGTCCTTAGGCCTAGCAGTTGTACCGCAGGCTAATGACCTAAAGTACAGGGGGAGACATATTTACACAGATATAAACAAAAGAATATCTACAGTTCTTTACTGCCCACATTTGGAAGCAACCAACATGCTTGAAGCATGTGGAAACTGGGGTACCCAGAACCTGGAGCATCACCCAGTACTGTAAAGACCATGTACCACCAGCCACATGATGCTCTGAGAAAGTAAAGTGGACTGTCATGAGAACCTGGTAGGGCTAGAGATGGGGAATGGACAGGGGGATCCAGGGGGCTATTAGGGCCATAAAATATAGTTTAAAAGTTATCACTATGTTGCAGTGGTGAGCATGAAGGCATGTAAATGATGGTACCAGGTGGGAGTACTAGGGTAGCCTATGGGTCTAGATAGTAAGGGTGCAAAACATAGCTTCCCACACTAAAAAATGGGCTACTCTGGCAGGGGATACAAGCAAAGCAAGGCTGTCCCTTTGTGCAGAAAGGCAGAGGTAGGAGCTCTGCACCTTCTGCTCATTGTTACTGTGAACCTAAGATTATCCTAAAATGCTAAATGTTTTTTTTTTTCTTAAATTCTGTAGAGGTAAATAGTGAGGTAAGAAGAGGCACATTTTAAACCAGTGGGGCTACCCCTGAGGGGGACATTGGCACTGACTGTGTGCCTTCTTGAGAGCCTGGCATCTCCTTTGCAGCCTGAAGTGGGACCTTTGCAGGCTGTATGTCATGGTGAGGGGAAGAGACTCTCATTGACTTCCCACCTGCATCCCAGAGTGCCACCCTGCTTCTCTACCAGTCTTCTGTTTACATGAGAAAAATACAATTGTTTAAGGCAACATTCACAGTTGTTGTTGTTGTTGTGTATTAGTTGAGTTGTAGTCAGATAAAATCCTGATACCCACAGGAAATCAAATTCAGGGTTCTGAGTGACATATTTCCAGTGACCTATGGGGGAAAAAAAAAGTGAGTTGTTCACTTATGAGATTACTTAGCCATTTTGGGCTAGTGGAATTTATCCGCGGGTTTATCAACTGCTTTTCAGACCCAGCCATTCCTCTGTGGTTATTTTGAAGGGGTATATAAAGAACTGACTTTGGTCTCTCTGTGCACAAGTCTTTGCTTTCATCTAAATCAGAGATTGTGCATGGAAAGCTTCTCCGATTCTCCATGGATCCTAAATGCATTACATATTTATCAAAACCTTTATTGCCAGAGGTCAGGGAAGCATCAGGGCAGCATCTGAATCAGCTGTTCACTTATACGTTCATTTTTAGAACATTTGCTGTACTGGATTCCACTGCTCATATGGCCCAGAAAAAAAAAATGGGTTTTCAGGGGGAAAGGATGGGTTCTTCTCCCATCACCTTTATGTGTGCACACAGATGCAGTCTTTCTTCACTCCCTGTGGTCCCCAGGGAAGGGGAAGGGCCACGGAAGCTCATCACAGGGCAGGTTTCCACTTCCTAGAGCCTGTATCTCCTCACATCTCCTGGGCTCACAAATTCCTCTGTTCTGGGTTGAGTTCCAGATGGCCTGAAGTTTCATTTTCTCTCCGCTCTGCTTGTCAATGCTAGACTGATGGTTCATTTAGATTGCACTGAAGAGTCTGTGCCTCCCTGGGAGAGCATCCTCTGAGATCCCTTCCTCACAGGTGACTGTGCAGACTATCTTTTCAGACAGGTACAGAGTAGGAGACAGCTGAAGAGCCCTTTTGCTTCACTGGAAAGGAGAGTGCTTTCTGTGGCTCCCTAATGTAGGTCGCTTCTCAACCCCAATCTCCTAACCAATAGGAGACTCAGAATCCAAACTAAAGTTACATGTTCTCTACCACTGACTCCATCACACTAACTCACAGCTGGATGAGGGGGCTTTTTGCTTTTCTGGGAAAAAAATCCTTCCTCTTGAGGTTTTATTTCTAAATATAAGGAATCAGAAACCCCAGGTGCTGGACTAGAAGACTGAAGTTAATAGAGGAAAGTAAGTGGAACAGGCCCCATAGGGAACAGTTTACTCATGAACAAGGGAAACAAAATAGCAAGTTAACACCATTTGTGGCTGGGCATCTCCTCTGCATCCCACACCTGCCCCCACCACCAACCTGACTGCTGGGTGTCTTAAAAACAAGTGCCTTGAAGGCAGAGAGTGGCTCTGTTTGCCCAGAGCTTGTACCCTGAAGCCTTAACAAAGGCTATTGTTTGACAGCAGGCTGGAGAGAAGGCTTAGAGGTTTGGAATGTGTACCATGCTTGTAGAAGACTGATTTTAGTTTCCAGTACTCATGGCAAGAGACTCATAGCGACCTGTAATTCCAGTTTCACGGGACCAGATGCTCTCTTCTGCTCTCCACACCTGTCCTTTAACACTACCATGGGACACATATGAATGATGAAAGAGCCACACACCCTTTCTATTTTATTTGAGGAAATAAAATATTATTTATATATATGTATATGTATGTACATGTATATTTATACATTTATATATAATGTTTGTATTGTGCACAACTTTAAAAATAGAAATTTAAAATTTAATAGACATTTTAAAATGTTTATCATAGACTAGAACATTTTGCAAGGACTAGAATCTTGTTAGAGTAAACATGCAGCCCACATGTTAGCAAGAATATGGCTGTGCCTGGCCAAGCATCTCAAAGATCTTCATACATAGACAGTGCCAGATGCCAAGCAGGGTGTTTAAAATAGAAAGGGCAAGTGGCTCTTTCATCATTCATATGTGTCCCATGGTAGTGTTAAGGGACAGGTTCACAGTGATGACTGGGTTATGTCCCCCCTGAGTATGACACAGTCCTCAAGTGAAAATCTGGAATGGGTGTCTATGATGTCAATAATTTGGGGGCACTGTTGCAAGGGCATAGGTACCAAGGCAAACTATCCCCAACAAGTTCTCCCACAGGGAAGCTACGTGTTTTGGAATTTGAAGCTCTGTAGAGTCTGCCTTACTGTTAGTTGCTAAACAGTGTCAGTTCAAAGACAGTTGCATTGGATGTGGAGTTGCAGAGGATGTGGCAGACATGGGATCTTCCAGGTAGCTGCAGGCTTGTCTCTGCAACGGTAGGAGCCGTTGCATGTTTGGCAGAGGAGACAGTCAGATACCTCCTGGCCCTTATCACAAGAGGCTCACAGGAAGTTGGCTCTCAAGACTATTTTGCAAATTAATAATTGAATAATATCTCTGAGCTGATAGCTTTGGCATTGTTAACATTTGAGACAATGTCCATAACTCTATAGGTCTGTTTCATGCTCTCACTTCATTGCAGTGATGTTTTGACGAAAGAGATCCAGCCACATCTTTTCTTCAAGACCGTAATGCAGGTTCAATCTGCACCATCAGTTGTTTTAATACTCAGTTAAGAAGAAGAATATTCAAATAGATTAGGCTGGTTTAAATATCCCGGTGGTTGTGATTGATCTCATTCACCTTGCTCATAGCCAGAAGCATAGACTGGAACTAAATTAGAGCTTGTGTTTTACTCTTACCAATGGCAGATAGAAGGCCGGAAGTGCTGGGAAGTGGGATCTTTTGTCTATGATGCTTGCCTGATCCACACCTCTGCTCAGTCATGCACCCTTTTCATCCTGGATTTTATAATAAAATATTAGAGGAATTGAAAGTCTCTCTGAAAAGTTTTTTATAGAAACAGTGTTTAGATGCATGAAAGGAGGCAGCTCTTTCCTCTGTGAACGTGTGCAGTACACTGTGTTCTTTAAGGTCCATTCAGTGGCTTGTTTATTTCTCTCTCTTCAGAAATCGAGAAGGGAGGCTGTGGGGACCCTGGCATCCCAGCCTATGGGAAGCGGACTGGCAGCAGCTTCCTGCATGGAGACACGCTCACCTTTGAGTGCCAGGCAGCTTTCGAACTGGTGGGGGAGAGAGTGATCACCTGCCAGAAGAACAACCAGTGGTCAGGCAACAAGCCAAGCTGTGTGTGTGAGTACTACCTGAGGGGGTCCCATATAAATTATGGAGGAAGGGGAGTGTGACAGAGAGTTGGCCTTGATGGTAGCTCAGAGCTTCTTGCTTCTCCATCCTGCTAAAAACAGTACATGCCTTGATTCTGTATGCTAGGTAAGGAATAACTGAGCCTTTTGTTTGAATGAATGAGACATGTACCACATTCTCTGCCAAGAAGTCACATGGACTAGGTTACCTTAGGCAACACCTGGATCTGAGCTGGTTATATGAGCCAGGGGCAGTGGCCGTTTGTATTTCAGTTAGAGAACCAAGTATAATGTTTGAGCCATCAAAATTTAGGTATTTTATTCACAAAAAAAGCTGGTTTCACTTATAAATATATAGACCAACAGCATTTTTTACCTATCTGATAGACTTGTTTTTTAGGATACACTGATACCCAATTATCAGTAGGTTCTAGTTGTTCTTAAAGTTATGAAGGAGAACACCTGGGTTCCAGCATACAGAGCTCAGAATAGCCGCATTGTGAACTCCTGCCAGTAGAATTGCCATTCCAAGTTCCCTGCAGTTGTGTCCATATGACAGTGCTTTGGGTATGTGTAAAATATATTCATATACCCACAGTTTCGTGTTTCTTCAACTTCACTGCATCCTCTGGGATTATCCTCTCACCAAACTATCCTGAGGAGTATGGCAACAACATGAACTGTGTCTGGTTGATTATATCTGAGCCTGGAAGCCGGATTCACCTCATCTTCAATGATTTTGACGTGGAGCCTCAGTTTGACTTCCTGGCTGTCAAAGATGATGGGGTCTCTGACATCACGGTCCTTGGAACGTTTTCCGGAAATGAGGTGCCTGCGCAGCTCGCCAGCAGTGGACACATAGTACGCCTGGAGTTTCAGTCTGATCACTCCACCACAGGCAGAGGGTTCAACATCACGTACACCAGTGAGTAGGCCACCCAAGCACCTCTACCATGCCCCACTGTGTTCACATTTACATGAACGAAGAATTCAAGGTTGATGCCTCAGGACTATTAAAAAAAAAATCCAGAGTAGCAAAATTATTCATCATCCTGATAAGCAAGAAAAGTATAACTCTATGCAGGCTATGCCTCAGACACCTAGAGCAGAGCTCTCAGATAGCTTTTCTCTGTGCCCATCAGTTCATTCATATAGTCATTTATTATTTGTTTCCCATGCAAGCCTCTAGCCATTTATTGCTATCTGTCTATTCATCCAGCAAGCTATCATTGATTCATCTGTCCACTCATTTATCCATCCATCTGTCTATTACTTCCCATCCATTTATTTTTCATTATGCATCCGTCCATGCATTCATCTATCCACTTGTTCCTTCATCCATCCTCCCATCCATCTACTCATCATCCATCCATTCTTCATTATCCATTCATCCTTCATTACACATCCATCCACTCTTTATTATCCATGCATGTTCCATCGGTCATTGTACCTACCTGTCTTTCAATCCATCCATCCTTTCATTTATCCAGCAATACTTGCACCTCACAATGAATGTTCTACAGAAAGATGCAGAGTGCTAAAAACACATCGACATGTCATATATCAAGTACTGGAGATAAGAATAATGGTACCTGGAGATACCTTGTGGATATTAATCTGGCAGATAACTCCCCTTTGCTTCTGTTTCCTCTTTGTAAAACTCTTGAAATAATGAAGGACAGTGCGAAGTGCGAGGACCAACATCAGTAATGCTGAATTATTCAGTATTTGACCATACTTATTTTAATTGGTATTAACAATTAAAGGACATACACTTAATCTTCTCCATGGTTTCAACAAAGATAGACCAGTCTCAATCATAGAATTTCTCCCCCACATCACAGGGTTAGGCTAAGAGCAGGACACTAGCAGGTCAGACCTTCTGATTTCTGCTTACCATGGGTGCTGTGGTCTTCCCTTCTTCTTGGCGCACAACAAAAGTCAGCTCTACAGCAAAGTGCTGTGGAGATTATAAACACAGGGCTCTACCTCTGCTTCTCCCTCTTCCTCTCCTCCTCTCTTATACTGATATCCAATTGTTTTTTGTAATTTATCTATGAATGGCAGATGCAGGATTTTGTTACATTATTATTTTTTTATACATGGCGTTTCCTTCTTTTTCAGGACAGGTCATTAATATTCAAGCATCTTTATTTTACTGACTTTTCTCCTTCATGATTCAGCATTTGGTCAGAATGAGTGCCATGATCCTGGGATCCCTGTGAATGGACGGCGGTTTGGAGATAGGTTTCTGCTGGGAAGTTCTGTGTCCTTCCACTGTGACGATGGCTTTGTGAAGACCCAGGGTTCTGAGTCCATCACCTGCATTCTGCAAGATGGAAATGTGGTCTGGAGCTCAACTGTCCCTCGCTGTGAAGGTGAGCCTGTGACCTAGGCCTTTAGAAAGACAGCAAACAGACTCTGTTACCTTCCCAGGCTCCCTTAACAATGACCCACAAAGGTGGCTCAAATGTGAGAATTCTTCCAAGTCTGAAAGCTGAACAACTAAGACCAGGGCTTTAGTGAGGGTAAGTCCTCCTGGAAGCTCTGAGAGGGAGTATTTCCTGGTGCCTCCAAGTCCAGATTCCTCTGGCTTACTGATACTCTGGGGTACCCTTGGCTTGTAGGCCATTTGTTAGCTTGTTCATTTATACCCATCTAATGTTTTCCTATGTGACTATTTCTCTGTTCATTTTCTTGGTAAGGCACATTCATACCTGATCAGGGCACCTCTTCTGTTTAAGATTCACCTAACATCTCTCAACCCCATCTCCAACTGTGAGTCGATTCCAGGTCCTGGACAAGGTGACTGAGCAGATCAGCAGTATGATTTTAATTGATTATTTGGGTTTTATTATCACAGGTCTAATTTTCTTCTTGCTGTTTCTTTATTACCTATGTAATGAAGCCAGAGGAAAACAATGATAAGGCTAAAAATGATACCTGTAAATACTGATTTCTTTTTGTTTTGTTTATTTATTACTTCAAGTTACATCTCCATCACAGTCCCCTCTCTCCAATCCTCCCGGTCCCACCCTCCCATCTTCTCCCCCTCTCCCACCTATCCAGTGGGTTGCCTCTGCATATCAGCCCCCTTCAGTTCAACAGTCATATGAGTGTTAAGAGCTTCCTCTTGCACTGGGGGCCTATATGGCAGCTCTATTAGGATAAAGTGTCCCACTAACAGGCAACAAGGTCTATGTTTCTGTTCCTTTTGGTGTGTTGGTTGTATAAATGTCTTGTCTCAGAGTATGTTCACATCTTCATGCTCACAATCATCCACTCATGAAGAGCTAAGGAAAGCTTTCTTTTCAGAATTATCTTCTGTAAATAGCAAAGAAATAGAAATTCAAAAATAAAATCAATGTGACAAGATCAGCATAGACTTAAAAGTGTTAATGAGAAGATAGATGATTGACAAGACTGTGCGGGGAAACCCTGGTGTCCCCTGTCTGTGATATGGAGGATGGATGATGACAGTGACCCAGAATAAATTTATACTGAGACATACAATTCTTTTGTCTTTTGAGCCATGGCCTGTATGTTTAGAGTAATAAAATAATACCACAAGGTACTCTAGCAACAATAAGTGGTGCTGCTGATGAATGTTATTTGTACAACTGTAAGAAAAAAAGACTTAGACACAAGGAACGCTCAAACCATGAGGCTTGTTTGGGTAATTAAGCTGTATCCAAATGCCAGGGATCACCCTCCACTGCAAACTTTGTAAGATAAAAATAACATTACTGAAACCTTACCATGTAAGAGGATGGGTCATGCGAAGATATCTGTTCTAATGAAACCATTTGATACATAACTATGCCACTTAATGCCCTGTGAACATACGTAATGACTCATGATGTACCATAGCTGAAAACATCAAAATAATAATAGCTTGTGCTAACAAAAAGCTAAAAAATGTTAAGAGCTAATTGTTAATTAAAGTTATGAGGAAACATTTTCTCTGATCTCTATTTCCCTATTTTACTAATGTTATCATGTTTCTTTTTAAAAATTTAATTAATATATTTATTTTTTATTTCTTCAAGTTACATCTCAATCCCCTTTCTACTCCCCCTCTGGTCCCACCCTCCCACCCTCTGCCCCCTCATTCCCCCCATCCTCTTCCTTTTTTTTTAAGTTTAAGGTATATCTTCCCCCTCCCAACAGCTCCCCTTTCAGTCTAACAAATGACTCTTTCTCTTATAACAACACACACAATACAGAACAACAGAAATAATTAGGCCACAATTATGAGAGTTATATGGCTTAGCATACATTCCCAATGTCCAGTCCATATGTATTTGGCACCTGACTTTAACATTCTACTATCCAAACATTTCCATGAGTTTAAAGTTCTGTATCTAACTCAGCTTCCATCCTAAATTGCATCACAATTTTAACAACCTCTTCTTAGATCCAGAACACCCTCTTAATTCCTAAACAACTCAAAATTTAACTATGAGACTCTAGCTATCTAGTCTTCAACCACCTCAGAGACCTGAGAGGGATAAATATATCTGATTATACAGGAAGTGCAGGGCCTGCAGCTTCCAAAACTAAGAAATGACATACCAGTGGCTGCCTGGACAGTTCCCATTTTTCTCTCCATACATTAGAGCACCTATCTTCAGCCTTTTGGCCCCGTTCTCTGACAGACAATGATTGTAGAGCAGGAATTATTAAGGAGTACATAGAAAAGGGTTGTATAAACTGAGGATTGCTTCCCCATCCAACTCAGAAACAGACTTGGCATAATGTCACCAGCCCTGTGAGCTGCAGGAGGTCTAAGCAGAGCTGGACTCCATGTGCAGATTAAGTGGCACAACAGCAGACAATAGCACAGTGGCCTTGTCCTGACCCAGCCTTGCCACCATAGTTGTTCTTTAATGTTTAGAGTCAGGGTGTCTGTCCTGCCCTAGTCCCACCTCCAGCAACATGGATGACCTAGCAAGTGGAGAGAGTGCTGTCTTATGACACGGACTCTGCTGCCTAGTTGAAGACCATTTTCCCCTAGCAGGGTTACAATGTCTGACTTCAAAGGAAGAAGATGCTCTTAGGCCTGATCTGACTTGATGAGCCCACAGGGTCAATATGGGAAGGGGTGGCTCCCCCCCCCCTTCTGAGAAGGAAAATGAGGAAAGGGGAAGAAGGTAGGAGGATGGGAATGGGAAGAGAGGAGGGAAGGTGAGCTGCTGCTATCTGGATGTTAAATGAATTAATACTTTTTTAATTACAAAAAAGTTTAAGAATTTTATACACACATGCAATATATTTTCATCAAATCCACCCTCATTCCATCCCTTGCAATTTTATCCCCCACCTACCACTTGTCCCTCTCAACTTCATGTACTCCTTTTCTTAAACCCACCAACTCCATTGCCTGTATGAACATGTGTGGAAGACCATACATTGGAGCACGGATAAACTCAGGGGCAGAATGTGTGCAACCAGGTCTTGGTCTTTGCCTCTCTGGGCTGTGGTGAAGTGTAGAACAGTGTTCTAGTTGCTTCCTTAAATTGTCTACCACTTTGGTGAACTATGAATACCACCTATAGGTATAAGTGGATAACACTAAAGAACAAAAATTTTAAAAAATTCACTGAGGTAAGAGAATTTTGATCTGTCAAATACAGACTATGTAAATTTTGTATGTCACATTTTATAGAATGTTGAGACATGGCAGTTTTTAATCCTGCATAAACATATAAATTCACCCCTGCAGGCTCTCAGGTTGATGACACGGGCAATCCCGTTTACAGACACTGATCTAGCCAAGCATTTCTGTTGACTTTGAAGCATGAATGGTTTACCGAGAAATATGTTTAAGACAACAAGGCTCTAGCCTCTGCTCTTGTCTGCCCACAATTATCTTGTGCTTCTGTGGGCAATGAACTGTATAGGAATGCATTGTAAGTTGCAAGGTGAGCATTTGCCTAAGAGCACAAGGAGAGTAAATGGGCTGGATCAAGGCAGGAGGAGAAGTCTGGGAAAAGGGGAAGCTGTCAATCATTAAACATTGGTGGAGGATTCTTCCTTCTTTAGGAAGATCAGGGCCCAACTCCATGAAGAGAAATGCAAACTCTAGCTGGGGTTGTTTAACAAAGCAAATCCTTAAGAGAGAGGAAGGGCTACAGGAGTTTGGAAGTTTTCCTACTCTAGGAAACCCAATTAATGATTGCAAATGAGTCTCTGGCAGGTAGGTGAATGCTCTGATAATAGTAGAATAGAGTCCCTGGTCAATGCACCTTCTGAAATTGAATAAAGTTCATATTTCTGGATGCAAATCAGATGAGAAGAAATGGCAAGGCAGGAGGAAGTGGGCAAGAGGAGCACGTGCTACTGAAGAGGGACTCAAAGAATGCCACACTTGTAAAAGAAAGTGGAGACTCTCTCATTCCTTACAGAATACACAGTCTCTTGCTTCCCTTACAGAACAGTCCTGTACAAAGAACCCCTAAGTCTCATAGAACACTCCTGTTTCTTGTGTTTCTCAAGGATTGACTTTTAAAAGTAACTCACATTGTTAGCTGCAAAACAAAGATAAACATTTTTAAATCAGTGCAAGCCAAGGGTTTTTTTTTTGTTTTGTTTTGTTTTGTTTTGTATTGGAATTAAAGTACCATGAGTAGTAGAATAAAACTAGAAGAAACTATGTGAATTGGAAAGGTGTCCCCTACTTATTTGTGAATCGCTGAGAAATCTGGACCACGGGTCCCAACCCACCCAGAACCAGGCACAGCAGAAATCTTTCAGTTAGGAAGAATGTGAGGCACATGCACAGATGTGAGGCCACACACCCAGATGTGACGTTGTACACTGAGATGTGTGGCAGCACCTAGAGTCAAGGAAACACAATCAGGCATGAAAGAGATACCCAGACTTGAGAGAGGATCACACCCAGATGTGAGGAAGCACACCCAGCTTTGATGGGGGATGCCCAGTTTAAGGAAGCATGCCTAACGCCATACTCAAAGTATAATATTTGCAGGCCTCCAAGGAAGGACAAAAAGTTAACAATCTCAAAATTGACAACTCAGATTAATAAGAAAAAAGAAAGACAGAAAAACAAACAATGTTAAGCTAATAACAGTCAACATTAAAAAGTAATTCAAGGTGAGTGTGGATGAATTCCTTGTTGGCATCACTAACAAAGAGACCCCAGTAATTCTGATGAAGAAACTTGGGGTAGTGTGGGGGTGGATATAATAGTGACAGGTTCACAAGAGAAAAATGTTGCTGTAGTAGCAACTTCAGGCAGATAGAGTCTTACCACAAACTATTTTGGCACATTCTAGATGCCAAGAACATCACAGTTGTATACCATGTGGCCTCTGAGCAGCTCTCTCTGAGTATTAGTTTAGCCTCTCCTCTGGACCCTTACCTGTGACTCAATGATCTTTGTGAAAGTCCCAGGTATTATGGGGAAAATAATTGTAGGCAAAAATGTGAACTCTAGGACAATAAAGTTTAAAACAAAGCTACGTAATAGATTTCTCTAGTACAAAAATACAAACTATCGATAAGGACCCAGACAAAAGGTGGGTTATATAAATAAACTACCCAAGAAAGCACGATCTATGCATTCTCTCATATCATAAAGCTCTCTTATCTTAACTTGTATTTCCCAAATGTCCTTTGCTGTGTAGTACCAAGTCATTTTGACATAAAAGGATTCAAAAGTACCTGCACATTGCTTGATAAACTTGACAGCACTGATTGTGTTTTGTGACATTCATTAACAAGTATTATGTGTCACTTGTGAGTAATTAATACAATGGGCACACCTTGGCTTGAACCTAACACACCATCTCAGATCATTCGACTTTAGACTTGAGATAAGTTTAAAAGCAGATGAGCAGATACTTGTAGATGTGGATGATGGTTGTATGCTCAGCATACATGCATGAAAGTGGTTGGCCATTTAACAGATACCTCACATGTATCCAGGGTGGTATAGTAGAAAAACCTTGCTGAATCTGATGTTCAAGCCCAGAAAATGGTGGGATACACCCATTGACTTCATCCCATATGGTTTCCTAAGGAATGGATTTTGTCTGTTGTAAACAATGATTTCCATGAATGACCACACACAACGCCCACCTCTAGTGAGAGGCTATGTGGTGTGCCTTCCTAGACTTGACTTTTCTCTTGACAGACTTGTGTGTCTTCTTCCAGCTCCATGTGGTGGGCACCTGACTGCTTCTAGTGGGGTCATCTTACCCCCAGGATGGCCAGGATATTACAAAGATTCCTTGAATTGTGAATGGATCATTGAAGCAAAACCAGGACATTCCATCAAAATAACATTCGACAGGTGAGATCAAAACCTTTTCTGATGCTTTGGCACCTAGAGTTGGAGCTACACTTCCTGTATTAAGTAAATAGGACTTAAAGCATGAACACCATTCAGTTGCCAAGGAAGATCATGGAACAAGGACTAGGGGCTGACATGCATGGTGTTCTCATGGTCCTGCTACCCTGGGGGCAGAATGAGGTCTCTGCTCTGGGCTACGGATGGCGAAGCATCCTGGATGGTCACTTTCCTGGTCTTACCTAGAGTCTGGATTTGGGATTTTTGAATTGGGAGTTTGCTATGTCGTGTTTCAAGGAAACAGCTCCCCAACAGCTTCTGGACCCTTCTGTGTCTTCCATGAAAGCACAGAACAGGCTTCTCCAGTTTGGGGGAGACCTCCAGCACCTAGAGACAGCTGCTAGCAGCAGGGTTATTGCACTAGATTAAGAGCCTCCCCAGTGCCCATGAGCCAGTATAACTGAGACACAGTGTGGCTTAGCAAATTGAACACATGTTGAATAATCTGCAAAAATAAGGACATTGTTCAGGCTCCAGCATGAGGTGCTCTGACATTTGTCTCAACACTGAAATAAAATCAATTTTATGTCTGATATATATGTGTGTGTGTGTGTGTGTGTGTGTGTGTGTGTGTGTGTGTGTGTGTGTATGTGTGTATGTGTGTGTGTGTGCTGCACCAAAACCCTGTTCTTGAAATCTAAGGAGGCATCTTTGCCTAACAGGATCAGTCTCTGAGTGACTTGCCAACTTGTGCTTCAAGTTGTAATACTCCTAATGTGTTGTCTCAAGATGTGTGGCATTTTCTTCAAACAATTCCAAATATCAGGATTAGAAAGTATTAAAGAGGCTGTTGAACTATCATTCTTAATTAATTTTTATTTTTAATTATCCACACCTCTGTTGGATGACCCTACAGTTTAGTAGAACAACCCTTGCCCCCCCCAAAAAAAAGAGAAAATGATCCATGTCTATTGGTGAGTGACCATGAAAATAACATTAATCATTAAAACATAACTGTAAGTGTTTCATATGTAAAATTTGATTTCCTCCTAATTCTTATGCTTTCTGTTATTGGGGGAAAACTGAGCAAAACACCCCATGATACCATCACAGGTCAGATTCATATCATTTAGTAAAAGTATTAATTTCATGGTCTCATTTGACCATCTAGTTTCAGTTGCTCGAAGAAAGATTCTTGCTAAATTTTCCTTAGTGTGATATTTTCAGTATTATTTTGGTGTAATATTGGGGCAAATTCTATTTGAGTGGCTAATATTCCTGAAATTTTAGACATTAGACCTAGATGTAGTCAAGTTTAGCTCTTCAACAATGAACTATATGTCACTGTTTTAGCTTGTCCTTGCTTTGTAGCTGATACTGGGTCTGTGTAAATAAGGTTTGGATTCTACACAGACGGTTTGGCCATGCAAAGATGCCAGTCTGCCAAGTCATGACACGCAACGAGAGTTTATAGTTTTCGGTGTGTATTTTTATCAGCCCTTGCTGCCCTAGCTAAAAACAACATGAAATTTGTTCCATGAAGATTCTATATACAAATGTATGACTCATGCTTCTGGAATTGGAACTCAAATATCTGGGGTATTGCAGCATCTTTAGAGCAAGTGTTAAAAGTAATAAAGTCAAAGCTTGCACCAGCAGGCCCAGGTCCACCAGCCTCATGTCCTTTTCTGGTCTAGCCACCTGAGACACATTGTTGAATTCCTCTGTATAGAAGATCAGAGATCGGAGTAGCAGCCTAGTTTGTTTAGAGAACATAACATTATGGTGCTTTTGCAGAGGAATATCCACATTGATGATGAACAGAGCAGTGTTGTTAAATGAGGCTCAGCATCCTTCTTGCTGTTCTAGAGATGTGCAAATAAACTGAGCTAGCTCCCTGGCGCTCTTTTTCTCCCTAGCACTAGTCTGAGCCCAGCAGGAGAATGGCGGCCCAGCTTCAGAGACACATTTGGCTCAGATACTGAGTGAGTCAGAGACATGCAATGCTGACATGCTCACTCAGAGCCAAAAAAGGCACTTGGAAGCCAAGTTAGCTTTTGGAGAACAAGATGGGCCCATAAAAGAAATTATCTCAGTGCCCAGAATGGTGTCATCATTGCACCAAGGGGCCCTGGGTGCCTCAGCCTTAAATAAATATAATTGCATGCTGGATTCACTGAAAGTACAAGCAGAGGTAAATACTGTCTGGAAGCCATTCTGGCTTTCCCAAATCATTATGGCATCCTTGAGTTTCTGAAGCAGCAGCTTACTAAATCAGTGTTGGTCTCTCAAGGGTTGGTGTGAATAAAAAAACCACAGTGTGGTTTTCAGGAAAAATATTTAAATATCATGTTCTGTGAAGTCCCTCTTTCCAAAAGGGAGCATTCCTCTTCAGTGCGTCTATTTCAAGATGTCTATAATATGTTAAACAGATTATAAATATAGTGCAAAATGCATAATCAGAGATTGTTTCACTATTGAAAGTTGTATTGTATCAGTACAACACCTGACTCTCTTAATCTGTCACTTGTATATCATCTGTCTATCCATCACCTATCATCTGTGTGTCTATCATCTAATTACATGACTAGCATTTATTATATATAATGTATATAAATATATTATATTGTATATAATTGATCATTTATCATCTGCCTATCATCCATTTATCTGTCCTCTATAATCTACCTGTCTAAGGGTACTTGTGTAATTCACAATATTTTTCTTTCAGATGTAGATAATGACCTTCTTTTATAGATAGGGAAGAGATATAGTAAAGAGTTTACAATGTGCTATCTCTTCCAGCATATATATACATGCATGTATATATATATATTTTAATCATCTTATTCACTTGAAGTTTTTACTAGGAATGACACAGTTGGACAGGTGTACAGACTGACATGACTCTGTGATTTTCCCCAGGTTCCAGACAGAAGTCAATTATGATACTCTGGAAGTACGGGATGGGCCAGCCAGCTCGTCCCCACTGATTGGAGAGTACCATGGCACCCAGGCACCTCAGTTCCTCATCAGTACAGGCAACTACATGTACCTGCTGTTTACCACCGACAGCAGTCGGGCTAGTGTTGGCTTCCTCATCCACTATGAGAGTAAGTGGCTCCTGGCTCCACCCACATCAGGATACTATATCCCAGATGGTAGGGATACCTGTGCTTGCCTTCAAATGAAAAGACAAACGGGCTGACTCCATGAACAATCTTAACTGTCAAGTAGTTTCAAGAACTCTTATAGAATGTTTTGGAGGGTGGAAGGTTGCTTTAGGTTCCCTAATAAATATCAATTGCCTATTACAAAGTGAAATGATACAATCATTAAATGATAAACTGTATTCTCTTAGTACACAATGCCTTAATATATTCTATTATAGTATTAGTTTATTATACTGGTATATATTATATACTATATAATATACTATATACAATATATATTAAACACATATATGTATACATTATTCATATATATATTAGAAGAGATACCCATTGGCTGGAAGTAATACAGGGCATTAGGATATTTTACTGAAGCTGTTTCCTGAGTAGTGAATGCAGTCAGTTGCCAGGGTGCTATGCAGAACACCCTGTTCTGTGAGTTCACATGAATAGATTTTCCAGGGTGGTGAACATTAGATTAGAGGCAGGAAGGAATTAAATCCCAGCTGTGTTTAGCAAGTACCAAGTGATTCCTGTGAACAGTTAGCAGTCAGTAGGCTGTGAATGGATGCGGTGTGTTCAGCAGGCCAGGCTCACTTTTCTTTCCAGTTTGGCTCCAAGTTTCAGCTTTTGAAGTCATGGGGTGAACCTGTACCATTTAGTAGCCGTATTTATACAAATGTACTTTGGGAATCTACCAGAAGGGTTACCCTTAGGAGTGGGTTTTTAGCAAGAGTCAACCAAAACCCAAACAAAAACAAAGCTGTGACAACCCCCACTGAGAGAGCCTTCACATGAAGGCAGAGTGAAAAGAGAGGCTGACAGGAACTTTCTGCAGTCCTATAAAAATCATGGCTCTGTGGGATATTTAAGGCTATTCTTATTTTGAGCCTTTTCTCAAAAGTAAATTGCTTA
>CAJQZJ010033660.1:2711608-2743723 GCA_907164525.1 Lophiomys imhausi | reverse complement strand
ATATATATATATATATATATATATATATATATATATATATATATATATGTGTGTGTGTGTGTGTGTGTGTGTGTTTGTACATGTAGGGTTATGAATATTTGCACTAAAATGAATGATAATAAGATAATAAGTTCTAACTCTGGTACCAAAAGATTGTCAATTAGTTAATTAAAATTTGTATATACTGCTGTATGTGTGTGTGTGTGTGTGTGTGTGTGTGTGTGTGTGTGTGTGTGTGTGTGTGTATAGAGGGAGAGAGAGAAACTTCTGCAGAGATGGCTCAGTGGTTAAGAGCACTTGCTGCTCTTCCAAGAGATTCTAGTTCATTTCCTAGCTCCCACATCTGTCAGTTCATAGCTGTCAGTAACTCCAGCTACAGAGTATCTGACACAACATACTGTTCTGAACTCTCAATGTACCCCGTAAGTGTGGAAAATATCCACACATCCACACACAGACACACACACACACAAGACATTCACATATATTCATACATATACTTAAAAATAAATCTTTCAAATAACAAATGAAATTTAAGAGTT
This sequence comes from Lophiomys imhausi, assembly GCA_907164525.1. Taxonomy (NCBI): domain Eukaryota; kingdom Metazoa; phylum Chordata; class Mammalia; order Rodentia; family Muridae; genus Lophiomys; species Lophiomys imhausi. The sequence goes on along the minus strand of CAJQZJ010033660.1, from coordinate 2,743,181 downwards.
AAGAAATTTTCTCTCTTGGTTTTTTTGTTTGTTTGCTTGTTTGCTTCTTTTGTGCATGTGGACACCTTAGTAACTCCAATCTGTGACTGACAGCTGACACAAAGCAAGACTCACATCAAACACATGGGAGTGTGAACAAAACAGTGACCATGAAAACAAACGCCTGCCTTTACTTACCCAGGAACACTTTCATTGTCACCTCTTGACAAAGGCCAAGTGATGAAAAGAAGTATGTTTGCGTCATATTTAGGTCAAATATCAGCAATTGCATGTTTTGGCTGAGAAACAGAACAGAATCAAAATGCCTCTCTCCTCTCAAAAACTGTCAGTTGATCTGTCTTTTCATTGTAATGTGAGGTTGAGGCTAGGTGAGGCAGGTGAGGTACAGCTCTGACAGTGGATGCTACTGTGTGTGTCCACCGCAGCAAGCCTGATCAACTCCGATCTCAGTTCATTCTTTCAGTCCGGGCTTTATTGCTGTCACTCACTGTGAAATCCTGCATATGCTTTCTCATTCCCAGTTTTTGTGGGAATTCCTGGACCAGCCCTGCTTTAGGCAAACTGATGATTAAATTCATGATAGTAATTCCATCACAATACACACATACATGCACACTAGAAACACAATGTTTTTATATTCCTTAACTCACATCTGTACTATTGTTTGTTGTTTTAAAAAACAAACACAGACAAGCATGAGCTAATTTGTCTAAGGGTATCCAGTATGCATACTAGGTGTCTCTAGATTTACTTCTGAAGAAAAATCAGCACAGAGTTCTGTTTTGCTTTCCTTTAACGGTTTTTCTATTTTTGAAGCAAATTTTCTATGGAAAAGGTTTTCATTATGAAGTAGTAATTTCACTATAAATATTCCTCACAAAGCACATGTCCTCATGTTATATTAGATGATCCTCCCATGACTGCATCCTCATCAGCAATGTGGGAACATGTTGTTCAGGTCATGAGAGTCAGAAATGTTTCCATAGAAAATGGAGGAAATGAATGTATGTATGGTGAGAGAAAAGATGGAGGACACAGAGAGTGAGGAGATAGGAGAAGGGAGGGTGCTCACCAGTGATGGCCCTGGCCACAGCGCCAGCTATGGGGCAGTAATGGCCCTGGCCACAGCGCCAGCTATGGGGCAGTAATGACCCTGACCACAGCACCTGCTATGGGGCAGTGGGTGGTTCTATGCTTTGTATCTATGGAAACCCTGACTCTTTCTTTTTATGGACTTAGAATGACCATTTAAGAAAAATAATTATTGGTAAAAATAATACAATTCTTTTCAATTTGCTGTTTGTCCTCTCATTGTTCAGCCACGTCCAACTTTTGAAAATGTGACTAAAAGTCCATATTGGGTTGTATCCTGGGAGGCTTGGGTCACAGCCCTATGAATTGTAGATTCTTCAAACCTCTTTAAGTTTACAGATTTCCTAGCCTGCCCTAGGCTTGCTCATTTGCTCCGTTGTTAACTCCAAGAGCTCTCCCAGAGTGAGAACTTTCTATCTATCCTTTGGCAGGAAATGCCCATGGGATGAACCCAGAAGAGATCAGAGTACAGTGAACTCCATCAAAGGTCATAGAGGCCTGAGGAGGTTCTCTGGGTGGTACAGGGGCACAGTTGAAGGAATTACAGAAGGGGTGGCTAGGACACAGTTGAAGGAATCATGGAAGGGGTGGCTGGGGCATAATTGAAGGAATCACTGAAGGGGTGGCTGGGCTCTTTCTCCACTTGTGTGGCCATAGTCTGAACAGAACTGATGTAGCAACTAACAGGCCACGAGGATAAGCAGGATTGCCCTGATGCTAGAAAACGACTGTGGGTAACAGAATAGTCCTGATGAAATGGCCAGGCTGTATAACCAGAATGGTCCCCATGCTCAGGAAATACGGCAGATAACCAGAATTCTTGGTCCTCAGGAAACCCCCACTCTGGGTAACCATGGTGATCCATACATTCATGAACCACTAGCAGAAGATAACCAGGGTGGCCCTGACTATCAGGAAAACATCCACTGAGGATGTCAGGATGCTGCTGAACTTTGGGAAAGCCTTAGTACTTACATGCTATTTTTTAGCAGCTAGCCTCCCTGTGGCCTGTTGTTCTACCAAGTCTTGGGTCTACTGCACTACTAGGAAAACATTATTATTGTTTAAACAGTTACTGTGGATTTTATGAATCACATGTTTGACCTCAGAAAGGAAAACTTTTCTCTACTAGTCACCTCATTCTACTAAAGTCCAAATGATCAGACCTGGAATCCAGGAGGTCAATGCTAGGGCCAAGAAAGTCTGATTGCCAAAAACATCCTGTAACATTTGGTGAGCAGCCTCAGATCACAGTCCATGTCTGAGCTTTCTGCCAGAGGGGACACTGTAAGGGAGTTTTCATTTCTGTAATTACACAAACATGGAAGTGACATTCTCTTCCTTGATTCTTGCATTCTTGAACAGATTATGCTAGAAAAGAGAAATATAAAGCAGGAGGATGGGGTGACCTAGTTCTTTTTATATACTAGCTTATCTTGAGCCATAGGCAAATGGCAGATGGCGAGCAGACTTAAAAACTGTAGATTTATAGAATATAGCTTTAGAAAACCCATTCTCAGGCATTTTAAATTGTGTTCCATGTGTGTGCCTGCCTGCATGTGTGCAGGGTTAGGAACATTGCAGTGCAGCTTCCAAAACCTGACTGGAGTGCAAAGTATATAAGGAAGGAGAGAAAGGAAAGAAAAGAGATGGAATGAAACCTAGCGTGGTGTTCCCTTAACAGTGCGTTGATTTTCCAGGGAACAAAGGTAAAATTGAGAGATCTCAATGAATTATTCAAGGCTGTGCCATTTCTCTATGACCTCCAGAGGAATCCATCAAGATGACTGCATTTAATTTGAAAAATAAGGTCAAATATTTGGAGACATTGCTTTTCATATTAATGGACTGTTGGATATTAAAGGATCAATTCAGTAATGGAGAATTCACTGGGATAATTCCCTGGGTCTGTGAATATCTCAGACTATATTATGGGTTTATAGTAGAGCATGTATTTTTTTTTTAATTAGCCAGAAAGGTATTTGAGTCATGTGTTTTCTCCGCACATGCAGGTGTAACTCTGGAATCTGACTCCTGCCTGGACCCGGGCATCCCTGTAAATGGTCATCGGCATGGCAGTAACTTTGGTATCAGATCTACTGTGACCTTCAGCTGTGACCCTGGCTACACGCTAAGTGATGATGAGCCACTCATCTGTGAGAAGAACCATCAATGGAACCATGCCCTGCCCAGCTGTGACGGTAGGTGGAGCTCAGGCAGGCAGAGCTAGGCTAGTGCACCACAAAGACCTATATATAGAGTCATGTGGACATGTGGACGTGGGAACATGTGGGCCAGTGTGCACAGCACCTGGAATGATACACAGTGACCAAAGAATGGGTTCCCTGTGCAAACTGGATTCTTTAAGTACAGCACATTTGAAGGTTGTTCACCAGTATTGCTTTACTAGCTGGGATAACTCTTAAACAATGAAACATCGTGGTCTGTCCTTCAGCATGACCTACACGTGTTGAGAGTGAGAGAGCCCCGCTATGCACATGGTTTTAGAGAAGTGTTTATTTATAGAAGGTCTGAAAGACATTGTGGTCTATTTGTACCCTCCAGATGGCCAAGTCTCATTCTCTTCTGACTCAAGTGACCCACGCCCACATACAGAGTTTCCTCAAAGCTAAAACACCTTATCCCAGTGATCTCTGACCTCCCTCTTCCAGAATACTTCTTCCTGGGTCTGAAGGCTCCCAGAGAGTCTTTTGGAAGATCTATGTATCATCATTTGCCTTTCCTTTTGTACTTGTCCACATCCAGGAATACAGAAAGAGCCTAATATTCTTGATTACTGTATATTACTGTGTCTCTCTCAATTTTACACTAAACATTAGGTAAGTGTATTACTTGTGATCATTTGGAAAACACTTTTGGCATATTCTCTTTAGTCATGAATATGCACCATTATAAAATTGTTTCTTTAGAAAAGTATATATGTATATATATATGGAAAATAAATATTTAAGTATGAGTTATATACACTCATGATTTCCACTTTGATTCCTTTTTTCCAAACGGTAAGTATTTCTTTTAGAATGCTATGTGTGCAATAAGCACCTTAGTTTTCTCAAAATAATAGATGCAAATAGCAGTGTCTGGGGAAGGTTGTGTTTGCAGTACTGCCAAGTACAGATGATCTTTGACCTTTTTACCAGAGTACTAGCTCAAACAGTGCTTGGTACATGGAGACAAGAGGCAGAGCACTCAGGGCACTGAATGAATGCCTGTGCAGGCAAGCACACAGCACCAGCAGAGATTCTTGACTCTGGGAAGAACTGGGGGAGGGTAATGCTCCTGCGGGGCTACCTGGTAGGAGGGCACAAAGGATAGGGAACTAGGCATGATGATCTGTTGGGGCAGTGTTAAGCATTCTAAATGTTAATTAATTGGTCCTGCTTGCTGTCTGTTACTTACATTGAGTCTGATTGGTTAAATAAAATGCCGAGGCCTGAGATTGGGCAAAGACAGAGAAAGGTGGGACTTCCTGGGATCAGAGCAGGAAGCCTGCACTTTAGACAGGGGATTCAGGGATTCCAGCCAGCAGCAGGAAGAAGAACAGTCCAGCCACGAGCAGCAGGAAGGAAGACACACGCCATGGGTTAGGAAAAAGAACCTCATTCCGTATGGCCAGGAACATCGGCATGGCATGGAAAATGGCAGTCCAAGGGGACGTATGTATATATGGGATCATATTTGGGTAATAGAATTATGAGCTAGCATAGATGGGCCAGGATTGCACAATTCAGGCCAAGGCTTGTTAAAATCCACATGGTGTCTGTGTGTACTCATTTATAATGCCTGCTTAATGTCTGGATAAAAATTAAAGGCTGCCGAACAAATTAACAATAATATAAATACTGGATACATAATTTAATTAGCTATATATATATATATATATATATATATATATTTTTTTTTTTTTTTTACAATGATCTTCTTCATGAAGATCACACATTACTCGTTGTCAGAAAGGCCTCTGGGATATTGTTCTTTGATGCTGTACATTGTTATTTTATTGTCCTCTACCCCTATAATACATTTAATATAAAAGGTTCCATAAGTTACATGCTGTGGGATACAAAAACCCTTCAACATCATCACACAACATTGCCAACCGCAGATTTCACCCTTGAGAACCATGTGATCAAGTTACAAAGAAAAAAAAAACCTCATAATGTTTTAAATTAATTTATGATTTTTGAATTGTAGCCAGCAGATTGTCATATGTACATCAAATGGGTTCATTGAAAAGCAAATCAAAATCAAGAGGAGGTCTCCCCTCGCGCTGGTTAGAATGACTTTTTTCAAAAGATGAAAGATAGATGCTGACAAAGATCCTGAGAAGAGGGACCAGTGCGCGGGAGGAGGAAATGTGCATTGATGCAGCCTCTGTGGAAAGTGTCTCATGCTGTTTACTGTGTTGCTTGTTTCGTTTTGAGGCAGGATCTCACTGTGTTACTCAGCACACCCCAACCCTACAACCCTCCTGCCTCAACCTCCAGAGTACTGGGACATGTTGTTTGGGTTGCAGACTTTTCCTGTGGCTGTGAGTACTTGAACTGTGAAGTCCTGGGACCGTGCAGTGGTGACTGGTGTGTCCTTGCTCACCAGTGGACAGTCACCACGTTGTCAAGGCACCTGGCTGAATGAAAACGATTCTTCCAAGTGGGAGACTTTGCCTGACCCATTTGATGTTGACATTTGAGGTGGATTCTCCTCATCAATCATCATTGCTGCCTGTTCCTGTGTAAAATGAATGTATAGACAGGAAATGATTAAGAATTGGAGTGGACTCAGCTCCAGTAGGGTAACCTGTGTGTTCAGCAATTGGCCAAGATATTTCAAGAGGCTGGTTATAAATGGCATTAGAGAAAATAAAAGTGCATTAATCTTAGACATTTTGTCTCTTGTCTTCCAAGTCAAATTTATGCAAATTTGAAACCTGATCCATCCAAAGGGATCCCTAATGTGATTTGTTATGCTACATTTTAGTATCTTTCCACGACTAAAAGGCCTACAGTGAAAGGTTATTAATAAATCTTCACATTTCAGGATAGTTTCGAGTTTAGCGTGTGAGTTTTATTTAGTCATGGTTGTTTGCACTGAGCTCTCAGAATCTCCCTGCCCATTATAATCTCACACAATCTCTTAAATCTCACACGTTTTATTCCAATAAACCATGCACCAATAGGAAATGTAAACCTCCAAAAACTCATAGTTCTTGGCAAGGAAACATAAATTAGAATGAATTATAATATTTTATCTAACCTGAGAAGAAGATATATCTTGTCTTTCTCTTCTCCAAGTATGACATTTGTTCCTTTTTAGTACCATCGTTAGCACACTACAATTTTAAAACAATAAATTGAGCATAGGAGGCACAGTCTTCCTTTTATTTGGTAAAGTATAAATGCATGGATCATTTTGAAAATGTTATTATTAAATATTTTTGCAAACTATTCTTTCCACAAACATTTATTGCAAAACAATTCTGCCTGTTGCCTCCTAACAGTTAGCACCAGCACAAGGAGAAGAAACATAGCTTTGAAATCATATATAGAAGTAAGTGAAGATGGAAAAATGACTGGGAACAGGGAAATGAGAAAATAATAAATATGACTTCCAATGTACAGTCTTGAGAGATCTGGGAGGTATCCTTCAAAGTTCATCTTCTTGAAGAGACTGATTCTGGAGAAATAATTTGACTCAAGGCAAAAATTGGAGAGAACAGGAGGATGTGGGTGTGGAGGGTTGGAGCACAGTTCAAGGTGTTTAACATTAGTCTCTGGGCATGCTCAGAACTCAAGGCAAGTACCTGAGGATTCCACAGCCAGAGTCCTTCATCTTTAAGAGTAGAAACAGTTATGGATGTGTCTCAGAAGCTCTCACCTTCTACATCTGGGCAGTCCTAATTTAACACTCTGTTGAACTGCAGTGTGTCTGTCCAACATTTCTTTTGAGAATGAGTCCAATATAAATAAATAAGTAAATAAGGAGATACAGTCAGTGACTTCTGTCAACCATAGAGTGGCCACAGATCACCCTGCAATCGAGAGAAGCTGAAATACAGCTCTAATTACTTGGTACCATACCTAAAACATAAGCACACGCGCTCAAGCATGCACTCACACACACATGCACAAACCAACCAACCAAACAACCAACAAACACACAATAAAACCCATAAGTTATTGAATAGGAGAAAAGGAAGGGAAAAAATGAAGCATAAGATGTTGTGTTTCATGTGGGATTTTTTTTTTTCAAAGAAGTCACTAGTACAAGACCTCAAAGTTCAGTTAGATCAAAACACCAAAATATACCACTTAAAGTGTGCAGAGCAGGGCAAGTTCTGTAGCTTGCTGTAGAGCACTTGTCTGATACACATGAGTCCCGAGTCCTTCTGTAGCACCAGACACAAAGGAAAGCTGAAATGGGCATAGGCAAAAGGCATGGCATTGGGTTTATAGGACAGAGTGAAGACAAAACATGCTCATGGAGTAAGCAGATGGAAATAGTGCAAGGAGGGGACTGTGTGGATTTGATAGTCTTCAGTTCCTGTAAGTTCTGTGGGGCACGTAGCAGGGAGAGAGTGTAATTTATGGAACCTTATTCTTCCCTCTCTAGTAACCTTGTCTCTCATGAAAAAGGACTCTGGCCTGAAGTGTAAGCCCCATATGCCAACTCCTACCTTCCTCAGTGAATGTAGACACCTAGTCTTGAACTTAAGTACCATGTCTAAGATCCAAGAAGTGAAAATTGAGCCTGTAATCTTCAATGTGTTAGACAACTCTTGTCATAATATTGGAGATGACATGGGTGGAGGAAGTAGATGGCCACAGCAGAAAAGAAAAGCTAAGCCTCCATGGGAAGGCTGTGAGTTCTACAGAAAGATGTGCGTTGCCCAAGCATGCTGATGTGAGCAGGCCAAAGAAATGGCAGCAGACTTTAACCGCAGGGCTATGCAGGAAGAATGACTTTCCCATGTCCTGCCAACATGCCCTCACTTATGGGGCAGCCACCATACTGGTTATGGGCATCACCTTGCCTTCTTTGCCATCTCAACAGCACATTGTATACTGAACACATGGGCTGCATTTGAGGTCTGAAACCCACTTGATATTCTTACTTTCAGAACAGTCCTCACTTGGTTATCTATCTATCTATCTATCTACCTATATATTGCTTTTCCTACTAGATTATAATCAAGGGGATGTCAAGGACTTTTTTGAAGATTTATTTTGTATGCCTACAAGCATGATGGGGTAAGACGGGGTAAAGCCCCCAGAAAATGATTTGAATGGAGAAAGAGATCCGAGTAGAAGTCACTACCAAACTTGATCATTTGTGGGAGCTTACCCTCCATACACCTGGGGAAAGATGTCAATCTACTCCCCTCCACTTTTTTTTCTTCATATTTCAGTCATTCATCCAAGGGGCTTTTTGATAATACCTGTCTGTGTCCTGGATGGTGAGTAGATATTAGAAATACAAATGTCTAACTCACAGAGTGACAGCCTCAAGGAAATTAGAAGTAAATTTTAACTGTAGCCTTTATAACTACCCAGAAAAGTCTCTGTAGTGCATGAAGAAATAGGTTCATGTAATTCAAATTGTATGCAGCTAAATTGGTGGTTCTGCCAAGGGAACAGAGATATGACCATCTATGAATAGTTAAGTCCTGTAGGAACCCTGCAGTAAAGGACTGGGTTTATCTTATTCTCTTCTCTCTTCTTTTCTCCCTTTAGATTTGGCTGAGAATCCTAATTCCATTCCCTATATATCAAATTCCCCTTTCCTAAAGCCTGTGGGCTTCGTGCTGTTATTTTTATTTAGAACATTGATAATGGGAGGCTCAGAGAGCACTGTGTATGCATTATGGGATCAAGAATGACAAGGCACCTCGCCTCCAAATTTCTCCCCATGTGCTCCAAATGGAAACATCCTGTGTCTGATCGCAATATCAGCCTTCCATAATAGCTTGTAACATCACCGACAGCAGTAGGGAGGTGGAGACAAGCAGATCTCTGGTGCTTACTGGTCTACCAGCTGAGTTAACCACCCTAATCTAGGCCCGGTGAGGTACCCCATCTCAAAAGCAAGGTGAAGATTCCTTAAGTAATGGTGTTAAAGGATGACCTCTCTCTTCCATACATTTGCACATTTGCATACACCTTTTTGCCTATACACAATGCACACACACAATGGATTGTGGATTTTGTGATTATTCATTATACTGGATATGAAGTATTTTTTCTATGAGCTTGGGCATAAGCAGGCTTTAGAGTACCTGTCCCAGAAACACTGAATGTATGGCATCTCAGTGTTACATAAAATACTTTAATTTCTTTCAATGAAGTCCTTAATAAAATTTGAGAATGCAGTGTCGTGATTTAGGCCTGTTCCATAATAGATTAAAATTCACTGTATACATCTTCTACAAACAGAACCTTAGTCCTCTGTCTCCTCCTATCCTGTCCTGGCCACTCTGCTTCAGGCTCCTCTCTAGAATCTTCTATCCCCATTGTGCTGCTCACATGATAAATAACTGGGTGTCATTTTTCATTGTTCATCCACATGGTACTGACTGTCCACCACTGTGCTGTCCACCTTCCTGTGTCCCACAGGAAGCTAACTCATCCTCTGCATTCCAACCCCAGCCCTTTATTTGGGTGCCCAATAGCATCAACCTTCAGAGTTCCAAAGCTGACTCCGCTTTCTCCTCCAAACCTCTGCTTGTCCATCTCCATCCCCTTCCCATGTAATGCTTAAGCATACAGTTTGCAGTCTTCCTATTTCTGTGCCACTCCTGATAACAGAAAGTTACAGTATCTCTGCAGGTAGTGTTTGTCTCTAGATGGCCATACCATCTATTTATCTGTCTGCTTTTCTCTCTGTCCCTTACAGAGCAGCCTTGTGATCTGGTTAAATAAAAATTAGCCCATGTACTCCACAGGCAGGGACCTAATGTGTTCCTTTATCTATCCCTGAAGAACGTCATCTTCCTACGATGGCCTCTGAAGCATGAGGCACCTGTGAACAATTACAGAATGCTCCAAGGACTTTCTTCTCACCTTCCCTCCCTGCCATGAAAGCCTTATCTGCAACAAGCCAGTATTAGTTGAGGCCTCCTTTTACTTTCTACATTCTTACCACCTGTTCTCTCATTCAGGTATCACACAAGGACTCATGACTTAAGCTCTTTGGGGTCATTTTTCCTAGCTGCCTCTGACAACGTTTGTCAGTGCCTCCAGCTCCACACAAGTCTTGGACTCTATTCTCATTTCCCTTTGTTTGGTTCCATTCACAAGCTTCTGTTATCTTCCAGAATCTGTAATCAGTGTTTGCACAGTTATGGTCTTTACTGTGCCTTGCACTCCATTAGGGTAGTGTTTTTGTCTCTTTTTCCTGTTATTTTCTCCCTTGGTGACAAGGACAGTATCTACCAGCAGGGTCTGAGCAACTCTTTGTTGACAAAGTTGACTTCAAAGTTTATGTTTAATGATCTGTCTTTCATAGTGAAATGTAGAGTCAGTGGAACATTAAGACTGGAAAGTCTAATGATAAACTATTAAAATACTGTAGAAATGATCTTCAAAAGTTTATGTTGGACTGGTTTCCATGTGGCTATTCTTGTTAAGTTTATGTGTTGTGACATGTTAAGTTCCCTTCAAATATTGACCAGAGAATATGAGGAAGTAAAGCATGTCTTTCTTAAATTAGCCAATAATAATGCAAATATTGATTGTGTAAGTGATGGTCATAAAACAATTGGCAGTTATCACACTGAGAAGTTGTTCCAGGGATGAGTTAGGGAATGATGGTTCATCTAGTTCAAAATAGGTGGTTCAGACTAGATTATCCATCTAGTTGATGAAGGAAGTGTAAGTACAAGTTCAGGTTATGAGGCACCCAGACACCACAAAGATCTCTCAAAGAACAGGGGGACCCAGTGTTAAGGTTTGCTATGCAGTGCATCTTGCTCTCCCCTGTGGCTCAACTCTTTCTTCAGCAAACAGGGAACCTGGTACTGTTAGATTTTTCAGACATAGAAGGGGAACCCAGAGAAGTGTGAACTGTTGGGTGTCACAATGCCACAAACTATTGAGTAGATGTGTTATCCAGAGCTTCAAGAAACAGAATCAGCAGACAGTCAAAACACACACACACACACACACACACACACACACACACACACACACAGAGAGAGAGAGAGAGAGAGAGAGAGAGAGAGAGAGAGAGAGAGACAGAGACAAAGAAAGATAAAGGAAAATTTATTATGAAAATTTCATGCAGTAAGGGAGGCCAAGAAGTCCTATTACAATTTAGTAATTAAGAACACCTGACAGTAAGATGAAGTTTATCACTTTGTCCATTTCTATCATAGGGCAATATAAGAGACCAAAGGCCAGTGGCTGAGCTAGCAGGTGGAGCAGCTGTTGTTTGAACTCTAACATTGAGGTGACAGTTCTCAAGGTCTCCTCATGTGATAAACTGCAGGCCTTGTCTCTCTGTCTGGTTCACTTCCAGCCATCACACCCCCCAGGCTCCCCCTTGTTGTTGCATGTGACAGTGACCTGTTTGTTCTCTTCAGGCAGAATGATAGTACACTGTCTTTATTTTTTCATCTGTCTATGAATACCTTGGTTGTTTCTGTATGGTGACTATCATGACAACTTCCACAGGCAATGTGGAGGACTGAGAGGGTCTCTCTGATGTACTGATTGTCTTCCCAACCCTGGATGGCTGTATCACGTGGCTGTTATTCAGCTCCTTTTATGGAGCATCTTCATGCTGCTTTCTGTGTGAACCGAACTAGTTTATATTCCTAGCACCGTGACCTGGATTTATTTCTCTTTGCTGTGATAAATATCTCGACAGAAAGCAAACAATGAGAGGAAGGGGTTGACTTAGGCTTACAGATTCATGTGACAGCTGATCACAGCATTAAAGTTACAGTGTCAGGAACTTTGAAGCAAGTGGTCAAACCCACAGTTAAGACCAGAGAGAGTTGAATGCATGCATGCTTACTAATCAACAACTTTCTCTACTCTCATTCAGTTCAGAGCTCAACTCATAAAATAATGCCACCCATATCCACGATGGGTCTTTCCACCTCTATTAACCAAAGTAAGCTAAATTCCCAAGGCATGCCCATGAATTAACCTGGTCTAAATTATTCCCATTGAGACTTCTCTTCTCGTTTGATGTTAGAGTGTATCAAGTTGAAAAAACTAGCCATCAACATAGTGTATTAGATTTTTTTTTTATTCAAAATGATTTTATTGCCTGTGTGCATAAGAAAATTTATGCTACTAGAGTAGAGGCTGTGGATGACTCATATCCAATTGGGTGGGAGTATCCAAAGAGCCAACTGGTGAATTCTGCTATCAGAATCAGGCGGAACTTAGCATCCTTATCCTTTCTGTTCCTCTCAAGATGTTCTTGGACAGCAAGTGCTTTTTTAATCAAATGGTAGAGATCCTCAGGGAAATAAGGGGCAAGGCCTTTGGATTTAAGGATTCTCAATATTTATTGCCAGTCACAAAACGGACCTGTGCCACACCATGTGAGTACCTCAGGATCACTCCTAACTGGGAGGGAGCCAGGCCCTTCTTGGCCAGTTTGTAAATCTGTTCCTTCAGGTCATCAGATGTCAACTTCAGCCACATGGGGATGCTACAGCGGTAGGGCAGCGCCAACTGTGACATGCCCTTACCAGGAACCTGCATGTGACCCATGATGGCAGAGGTCTGGCAGCAAAGAGAGCCTGTATTAGATTTTTTTTGCCACATCTTTTTCAGCATTGAAAAGCAAAGAAGTTAATCTCATAGAGGTACCCACAGAAAACAACAGGTACAAAATCGGCTAAAGGTGCACCATGGTAGAAAAATAGCTACACTGTACTACTGCAGGGTGGGGTGACTGTAGCTGGCAAGAATCAATTGAATGTTTCAAAACAACCAGCATCAGGTATTTTGATGGTTCCCAGAAGAAAGAAGCAATGAACATGTTGTGGGACAGGAATGCCATTTACCTCAACTTGGTCCCTTAAGCATTACATTCAAGTCCAGACATTCCATAGATGTCTATCAAGTATGGATGCTCTGTTGGGGTAGTGTTAAGCATTCTAAATGTTAATTAATTGGTCCTGCTTGCCGTCTGTTACTTACATTGAGTCTGATTGGTTAAATAAAATGCCAAGGCCTGAGATTGGGCAAAGACAGAGAAAGGTAGGACTTCCTGAGATTAGAACAGGAAGCCTGTACTTTAGACAGAAGAAAGCATTCCAGCCAGGAGCAGCAGGAAGGAGGATGCATGCCATGGGTTAGAAAAAAGAACCTCATTCCACATGGCCAGGAACATCGACATATCGTGGATAATGGCAGTCCAAGGGGACGTATGTATATATGGGATCATATTTGGGTAATAGAATTAAGAGTTAGCTTAGATGGGCTAGGATTGCTCAATTTAGGCCAAGCCTTGTTAAAATCCACATGGTGTCTGTGGGCTCATTTATAATGGCTGGTTAAGAATTAATAGCTGCTGAATCAATTAATTATAATATAAATACCCAACGTATTTTAACTAATTATTTTTTTTTACATATGGCACCCCACATTGGGCGCCACCTGAAAACTGCAAATTATTAATTAATGTAGTTATTAGTAAGTATAAACTGTAAGATTAGGCTGGCAGAGTGGTCGGCGGAGTAGCTGGTGGCTTGGCAGAGGAGCAGGTGGCCTGGCCTGAGTGCCTTAACTGGTTGCCTAACTTATCCTTGAGAAAGAACCCTGGGACCAAGGGTGGCCTACACCTCCTGTAACCTAAACTCTGTTAATTAATATAAGTTGGTAGAATTGCCGGCGGCTTGGCGGGAGATTCGCCTGGGCTCAAGGGGAGTCTGGGAGTCCAACAGCCCAGGACTGCTTGGACTGAGGGCCTATAAGCTGCCGCAGTCTTTTCCCCAATAATTAAACACACCAATACCTTTTAATGTTTTAACACTTAGCCCTTAGCAGGGCAGACTTTCATTTAGCTACACTAAATTAACCCAGATCACCTAACCCAAAACTGCCATGTGCCTGCAATTACCTTCCAGCATTCTCCAGATGTCTGTCTCCTTCTGTGTCTCCCAGCAGAAAGAGCAAGAGTCTCTCTGTGTGCCCAGAGTTCCTGTTCTGATCTCAGGAAGTCCCGCCTTCCTATACTCTTTCTGCACAGCTAATTGGCCATAAGTGACTTTTATTAACCAGTCAAGAAAATGCCTCAGAAGGGGTGGTAACCAGATCTCAGCATTGAATTCAATGTATCAGAAACAATATTAGACCTTCCCTCAACAATGCTCCATATGTGTCTACAAGTGTATGTCTACAATAGAGTGTCAGAACTTAAAGTGTTATATATGAGTGTGGATATAGGTGCATGGGTGTGTGTTTAAATCTTAGAAGCAAACTAGAAGAGGAAGAAAGATATTTCTCTCTTTTAAAACCATGTCTTTTTTGTAAATTCATACATGCATGTGTAATATGCTTTTTATTTATTTTTTTCTTGCTTATGTATGTATTTTAATCAAATCCATATCCCCATTTTCTTCCGTCCCATTCCTTCTCAGTCCCCCTTCCAATTTTCCCTCTCAGACTTCATGTGCTCTCTTCTTTTAAACACATGGAGTCCACTTAGCACTCCCTGTATGTGTATGGTCATAGGGACATTCATGTGAGCATGGGTAGCCTTTCAGGGGTTGTGTCCCTGAAGAAAATTGACATTCCTTCCACAGTAGCCATCAGTTTCCAATAGCTCCTCATCTAGGGGTGGGACTTCGTAAGCCCCTCCCCATCCACATTAGAATTTAGGCTGGCTTGATATTGTGCTGGTCATGTACATGCAATAACAGCTGCAGTGATTTCATGTGTGCAATGGTTTTCTCCTGTCTGTCAAAAAATCCTCAAAGCTCCCAGATTGTACTGCTGTCTACTATTTACTTCCATGTTCAAAGTATTATAAATAATGTTATGGTTCCTAAATCATTGAGTTATCTTGAATAGGGCATACTGTGCCACAAGGATTTTGAATTCACGAAAGGACTGCTAAGGAGTCCCACTCTGGAGGGTGGGAACCAGAGTTAAATATATCCACAATTCTCCTGATGAACTGACGCTGTTCGGCATTCTCTTCCATCCTCTACTCTCAGTTAGGACTCATGTCTGTGCTGTCATATAGACACCTGATTATGACCTGGCATCTCATAACTGCAAGGAAAGCAATGTCTAGGTTTTGATTTCATTTTCTCTTAGTACTTGAGCAAATTTACTGTCCATCTCGAAGCATTTCGTCCCCAAATCACTGTGGACTGCTAATTTTTTTCTGTTGTTTCAGCTCTTTGTGGAGGCTACATCCATGGAAAGAGTGGGACTGTCCTTTCTCCAGGATTTCCAGATTTTTATCCAAATTCTCTGAATTGCACGTGGACCATTGAAGTCTCTCATGGCAAGGGTAAGACAAAGGGCAGGTCTTGGCACAAACAATAAGGCACAGTGGGGAGCAAGGGCTAGAGGAAACAGTAAGGAAAAGCCAGGAGGATGAATGGGTTTTCATAGTTTTGAAGCCCTTAACTTTTATTTTTTTGATAAGATTAAAAGAAAACAAGATGTTACTATCACTGGAAAGTTAAGCAGAAGATGTGTTTATTGTTGTTCTCCATTTAGTAACCTGGCTGCATATATGTGAATATAAATGTGGAAATTTAGATGTGATGATAAAGAAAATGCACTTCAATTAACTAAAATGTGAATATTGATTCAATATAAGAAGAGTGGATTATTTAACCTTCCATAATGTGTTGGAGAAACATCCGTGCTCCTGTTCTAAATTTGCTTGCCATTCATTGTCCTTATGACAAATCCCAGGTCTTCATATAATCCAGTGGTGTTTGAATACCATGAATTTCCCCACCCTTACATTGGTGGTAAATACAAAGAAGTAAATTGGTATTTTGTGCAGGAAATATAGATTATAAATGCTGGGCTTAGCAAGATACCCCAGCTATATTCTTATATCTATAACTAAATATGTCACTTTTAAAGAACCTTTTAAAAACTTTGGTCGGCAGACTTTGTCTTTCAACATATATTTGAACTCCACTTGACACTTTATTGACCTAGACGTTACAGTGACCTGCATAGTGTAGTGCCCCTATAGATATGTTTTGCACTCTTCCATGAGCACATATTTAAAAACATGGTGAGGTGACTCAGCAGTTAAGAGCATATGCTACTCTTCCAGAGGACTTGAGTTCAAATCTGAGCACCCACATCAGTCAGCTCACACCTATAACTCCAATTTCAGAGAGGTCAGTTGCCTCTGGCCTCTGAGGGCACATGCTCTTACATGCACATGTCTATACATGAATACACACATAAATGAAAATAGTAAGTCTCTAAGGAAGAAAGAGAGAGAGAGAGAGAGAGAGAGAGAGAGAGAGAGAGGCCATGAAATAAATTAAGAATAAGCAGATTACCAATGTAAATTTTTAAAGGAATTCACTCTTGGGCCACTTTATCTGCTTCTGCACAGAAATTCAGACAGTGCATTATGAGTCTGGTTTCTATGAAGACAGTATGAGGCTTACAAAACTATGACTTCAGGAGAATTTGTCCTCCACAGTGTATGTTTCATATGGTATCTCCAAACTAATATTTATAAAAATGGGGAGTGGAAATGGAAACATTTTCAGTGTTTTATCTCTCTGTGGGAGGAACACCCCCCCCCCCTTGTCCTGGTAAACATTCCAGAACACAGTCAAGCTTCAACCTAATGTACTCATGCATGCACACCTGCATCTCTAGATCCCTTTAAACCTCTGTCTATATGCACAATCACATTTGCATCCCTATCACCACAGACATCCAGCTGCACACATGTGATATCTGTATCTATGTCCATTCTTGTCCACAAGAACATCTGTTTCATGCCCATGGTGGTATTTAATTAGTTTCTTTATCTCTACCCATATCCATGAGTGTATCAGTAGCTATATCCAGTCCCTCCATATCAACCTCCGCGTCCTTATCTATGCCAAAACCCATGGCAGCATCTGTCTGTAAATGATGGCACTATAACTATTAGAACATTTGAGATTGTTTCACTCTTCCTCTTGAATTTAGAACAACCTCTATCTAATTTTTCTCTGAAAGTTCAAAGTTAGAGTCATACAAGATAGTTTTAATATTTAACCATTTAGGATATTTTGATCCAAACCTTTGATATCTATAATTATGCCCAGAAGAGATTCTTTTCAGCTGCAGTTAAATCGACTGTCCCGCCCTCATCTCTCAGGAGTGCAGATGAATTTCCACACCTTTCACCTTGAAAGTTCCCACGACTATTTGCTGATCACAGAGGATGGGAGTTTCTCAGAGCCAGTAGCCAGGCTCACTGGCTCAGTCTTGCCTCACACCATTAAGGCTGGTTTGTTTGGAAACTTCACTGCGCAACTCAGGTTTATCTCGGACTTCTCCATCTCCTATGAAGGCTTCAACATTACATTTGCAGGTATGTTGGTTCTTTGCGGTTTCTGTCTTTGGCCATAATATGGTCTCTCTCTCCCTCCCTCTCTTATTCCCTCCCCTCTATCTCCTGTGCCTCTGTTTCTCTGTCTCTGTCTCTTTCTCTTTCTTCCTCTCTGTCTCCCTCTCCATCTGTCTCTCTCTGTGCCCCCCCTCTCTCCTCAGCAAATTCATGATCCACAGGATGTAGAGATTGAGCTCATGATGCTAAAGACTAGCATGACTGTCAGGTAACATGTGACATTCAGTCCTGCACTATATGTAAATTCTCTTCCTTGAAACTGATAAATAAAGCTGTTTGCTGAAGAGGTTTTCTTGTTCTCTTCTCATCAGTTCTAGCAGCTTTGAGCACACCCCACTCTTTGGGATCCACATGCAGGAGCATCTGCAACTGACTTTTGCCCCTGCAGTGGAGAATCACACATGGAGGAGGAGAGAGTATTAGTTCCTTTATCAGAATTATACATGGTGACAATATCCTGACAGAGTCAAGACACTTTTTTTCCCCTGAAGCATATAGTGACACCTGTGTATGAGTTCTGGTGCATTTGATGTTATTTACATAGGACATATTGAATAATTTGTGTTGCTTTTGACAAAGGTGATCTTTGTACATGTGAGAAAAATACTGATCAAAATGAACAAGGTAAATCTGAGTTTTAAACAGGGCTCAAAGAGCACTCTTCTTCCATTCTCTTCACAACCCCTCAACAATGAGTGAACTCCCACCACTAGTGGGTGTGAGCAGTTACAGTTATTTGTGCTGACTGACTAGATGTCCTGACAAAAACCTTAATGTCATTCATCATAGTTCAGAAATAATTCAATTGTATAATACGGTCTGCAAGTACCTTAATTCTCTGTGATTTCTTCTCAGCTCTAAATTCCATAAACATTATAAGGGGCATCTAGTGATTGCTATAATATTTGATGATTTATTTTATATCCTGTGGATAGAAAGTTCCTACTGGCCCCCACCAGCAGCTCTGTACCTATTTGTCACATGGCAGGGATTCTCTTGCTTGTTGCGTGAAGCTTTGTTATCAAAAATGGAAAGCCTTTCTAACAATACTAATAGGTATTTTTTTCTAATTCCAAATAGCTCAATTATTTTAATTTGACTTTGTTGATTTTCTTGCTATGTCTTTGCATAAAAGAGGCTTCCAGGACTAGCTCAAATCCATTTTTTATTGGAATTTTACTCAAGTCTTAGTAGTGGTGAAATTGGCCACATTATCAGTCAGAGACTTCCGTCTCCTCATGCCAGAGCCTGAGTCTCTCCTCCACAAACTCCCTAGAAGTTCTGTTGGGGTTACTATGAGAACTTCTCTCCCTTCTATGATCTTGCATCATGATCTATAATGAGTAAACTAGAATACTCTAGAGGAGATGGCAATAAGGCCCATGGCTGCCTTCCACAGATGCTACCATTACCCAGAGGTCTATGCAATTTCCATTCATCTTTCCCCATCTGTTTCTTAATTCTATTGCTCCCAGCACATGGCTGACATCCAGGTCTTTGGATTTCTGCCTCAGTCCATCTGGCTGCTGTAACAGAACCTCCGAGACCCTGGGGAAGGGTAGAAATTCAGTTCTCACAGTTCTGCATGCTGGGAGGTCCCAGAGCTAGGTTCTGGCTTCTGCAACTCATGGTGCTTCTGAGCTGTGTCCTCATGTGGCAGAAGGGAAGTGAGGCAGCTGCTGCCTGACATCCTTGTCACTAAGTGCTCAAGTTGTTCCTTCCAGGACATTAATGTCAAACACCCTATCCAAGACATATCTTTGGGCCAGGCATTCAGAGCAAAGCAGCTACAAAGTTCAGAAATTAAACTTCAGCCCAATGAGTTGTTTCAGGACCCATTTTAGCCATCACAAATTTCACAGTGCAGCAAAGTATTAGTTCTGTGTCTTTGCTGCCCTTGTGGGAAGTCTGTTTCTAGGTGAGTGCAGGTTCTTAGGCTCATGGTTCTGAGGCTCTAAGTTTAAGATCATGGCCTTCATGCCTGAATTGGTCCTTATTGCTGTGTCAGTTCATAGTGCCAGGCAGAGCAGCAAGGAGGCAGCGATGTGGAGACGTGGAGCTGAGCACACTCTTGGGGAGGAACTCCCCGCAACTGCAGCCACATCTTGCATTTGTGTGGGGAGAGGTCTCACCCCCTCACACCTCTCAAAGTTCTGTCCTCATAGTACTGTCACAATGACAACTGAATTCCAACATGACCTTTAAAAGACACACAGCACCCACAAATGTGTGCATTTCAACGCTGTTTGTTGACTTCACTCACCCACCCACGCTCCGTTGTTGAACTGTTAGTGCTGGGCCCAGAGGAGAGCATGCTCTGTCTTTCATTGCAATTTAGTTACTCCACAAATACTCCAGAGTGACTGCATTGTAACCAGCCTGCAACGTGGCCCTACATCAGGAGGGAAGCTGCTTCTATAGAAGCTGATTTGTACATTCCATACAAGGCAAGCCCTGAAGCACACATGTTCCTGCTGATATGAATAGCCAAGATAGTAAATGAAAAAAAAAAAAAACAAGGAAGATAATATCCCAAACTAAAACCTTTCAGTTAAAAAGAAGGTAACATCTTGAGAGCAATAGATTTCTTTTCTGTTGTAAGAATTGTAAGGAATGGGGTTGGAGAGCTGGCTCTGTGGTTAAGAGCACATCTTACTCTTGCAGAGGACCCGGGTTTAGCTCCCAACACTCACCTCTTCTGACTTCCATAGGCACCACACATGTTAACAGTACACACATGTATGTAGTATGTACATACATACAGGCCAAACGTTTATACATATACAATACCATTAATATATGTATTTTATAAATAAAAACTTATGAGGAATGCACAGTGCAAGTGTTCATCATAAAATGGTAAATAAATAGAAACTAATAGGAGAAGCAATGCTTATGTAGATGGATAGTAGAAAGTATGCCCCCGTCCCCATGGGATAAAATCAGAGCCTTTCTATTCTAATAGGCACAGGGAGAGGATATCATCTAAACTACCAAATAAGGGGCTGGAGAGATGGCACAGAGGTTAAAAACCGTTTCTGTTCTTACTGACCATCTGAGTTAGGGTGTTAGCATCCATGTGGAGCACTTCACAATCACTTGCCACTGTACAGGAGATCCAATGCCCTCCCTTGATCTCTATGGCTACTCTTATATATGCATACACACAGACCCATAAGCATAAATAAAAATAAAATAAACATTTTAAAATAAAAAAACTACAACATAAAATACACACAAAGCAAAGAATCTTAATGCTAAAGGGAATCTTTGTCCAAAATGAGTTAGGAACAACATGGATGGATGTCATTACCATGGTTGCAAAGAGTTTTAAATTGTTTTTTTTTTTAACAGAAAAACATCATTTCTACAAAGTATATGACATACTTTTTTAGATGAAAGGACAATAATTTCAGCAGGAAACGTCTGCTAGGTCATGACACTTTCCCTTTAGTATTTCCTAAAGACCCCAGGTGTTGTCTGTAACAAGTTTGGCATGAGTGTTGGTTGAACTCAGTAGATAACACTTGCCATCTTTTTATTCCCTGGAGCACAGTAAACTAAGGTCAAATTAAGAAGTGTGTTCCCGGAATGGTGAGGTGAGTTGGAGTGTTTTACAGATCTAGAGCAGACTTTTGACCCTAGTGAAGAGCAGGGCAGGCAACATCAACAGCATGGGCCTCAGAGGTTAACTCGTGGCTCAGTGAAAGGAAGGAGAGGCTTGTGTTGAGTGTTCTACAGTGAGATTTTGATAAAATTCTAGTAATCTGAGACCAAAAACTCAAGTGATAACACATGCTGGTGATGATGTGGAGAAAGGGGAACACTCCTCCATTGCTGCTGGGCATGCAAGCTTGTACAACCACTTTGGAAATCATTCTGGTCATATCTCAGAAAACTGGGAATAGTTCTTCCTCAAGACCCAGCCATACTGCTCCTGGGCATATATCCGAAAGATTTTCCACCAAACGACAAGGACACCACCTCAACTATGTTCATAGCAGCTTTATTCATAAAAGCCAGAAACTGGAAACAACCCAGATGCCCTTCAATCAAAGAATGGTTGAAAAAACTGTGGTACGTTTATACAATGGAGTGCTACTTACATATCAGAAACAAGGAAATTGTGCAATTTATAACCAAATAGATGGAACTAGAAAAGCTCATCGTGGGTGAGGTAACACAGACCCAGAAAGATACACATGGTGTGTACTCTCTTATAAGTGGATATTAACCATGTAGTACAGGACAACCATCCTACAAATATGCCCAAACAGACAGGAACCTAAGCATAACTATCCTAGGAAAAACTCCACCCAGCATCGTGTCATGGGCCCTGTTGCATTGTTAGTGGAACACATTGCCCTAGCTGGGCTGCCATATCAGGTCCCAGTATAAGAGGAAGCTCTTGGCCCCCATGTGACTGATGAACAGTTGATAAGTGAGGGCTCCCCTCATCTGAGGAGACAGAGAGGATGGAGATGGGGAAGAAGGAGGGAAGATGAAAGGAGGAAAGGAGGTAGATGACTTTGATCTAGATGTAACTTGAAAAAAATAAATTGATAAAAAGGGGGGAAAAGAGGGTAGGATGTGAACAGTAAAACTGAAGAAAACACTGATGGATTAGATTCCTCTGTGTGTTCATTGCCAATATTGAATCTAAAATTTAAAGATAGGGAAATCAGAGATTGAAAATTAGAAAGTAGAGGCAACATTTTGTAGAAACAAGTTCAGGTTCCCAGTGGATCACACACCTCACTTGGAAGTGGCCTCTGTCTTCCCGGGAATTTGCAGCAAAGATTATTCGTCAGTACATTTATCATTGTCGCTGTTCTGGTGAGTTTTTATTGCCATCTTGACAAAGTGTAGAGTCACCTGAGAAAGTGAATCTCAAGTGAAGAGTGTTTGGATCACAGTGGCCTGGCGGCCTGTCATGATGCTAATTGATGATGGGAGAACACATCCCAATATGAGATCATCCTTAGGCAATTGGTCCTGACTGAATAAGAAAGCAGACTGAGCAATGCAGAGAGAAAGCCAGTAAACAGTATCCCTCCATGCTTTCTGCCTCATTTTCTGCTTGAGTTCCCATCTGGACTTCCCCCGGTGATGCACCTTGACCTGGAAATGTAAACTAAGTCAGCCTTTCCCTCTCCTATGTTGCTTTTTGTCAGTGTCTTATCACAGCAACAGAAAGGAAACCAGAAGCGCTCCTTTATCCCATTTCCTGTCTCCAGACTCTAGGGACATCCCCTTGGGCTGTGACCTGGTGCTGGCACAACTGCACCTCCGGAACATGGAACATTACAGATGGAGCAAGCAGCAGCAAACTAAACCATAAGCATCTGTTCTCCCTCATTGAGCTTCCATCTGAGCAGTATCCTCCTAGATAAACAGGAGGCCTGATGGTAAACAGTGTCCAGCCTACACACATAGTGGGGTCCCAACAAGCTGCTGAAACCATGAGACTGATGCAAAAGCTCTTCCGTGATGCCAACCTTCTGAAGATATACTCTCCACGCGCAGCCACATACCAGGCACTGTTGCTTTGTCTAAAACTTACTTAGTGTGTGCTTCTGGAGTGGCTTATAGAGATTTCTAGTTGACAAAGTAGTTTCCATTGAATGTCAATAAAACATGGCTAATACATTGAGAATAACTTTGTTGCATACGTACCTGTTTGCAGGTGACTTGGCCCCGATGAGTTGATGGCCAGCACTACACTTGGCCATGCTCTGCCTTCTGTCCCGTGCTTTCTTCATGAAAAGTGCATTTAATGAAAGTGCAGAGCTGTTTTTAGCAGCTATGGATACAAGAAAATTGATTTCATCCTGTCAAAGTGATGGATAAAAATGATTCATCCCATTTTACCTCATTGCATCTATATGGTTACATTGTAAACTTCTGAGACCGATGCTAGAACCCACAGGACAAAAGACAGGAATTCATATGACAAAAGAGAGAGGGAAAGGGAAGAAGGGAGAGAAAGTTGGATGAAAGGGAGGTGTTTTTCAGTGTTCTCTCGTTCCTACTCTATGCTAAAGACTTTTGCTTGTTTCCCAGGCCCCACACCCTCACCCTGTCTCTTTTGTTTCCAGAATATGACCTGGAGCCCTGTGATGACCCTGGAGTCCCTGCCTTCAGCCGCAGGATTGGATTCCAGTTCGGTGTGGGTGACACGCTGGCTTTCACCTGCTTCCAGGGATACCGCTTAGAAGGTGCAACCAAGCTTACGTGCCTGGGTGGGGGACGCCGAGTGTGGAGTGCACCTCTGCCAAGGTGTGTGGGTAGGTGGCCACACGCTTTCATTTCATTCACCCATGGGTAGTGGTCAGGAAACAGGAAGAAGGCTGGGCAGGAAGGGCAGAGGCCTGAAGTGGAATATGTTGGGCTGTGGGGAGATACTTCACTTTTGGTGTCTGACTTACCTCATCTATAAACTGTGTCTGTGTAAGTTAGAAGAATCTGTGAGTGGAAAAGGGAGACCAAACTATGTGCCCAGTGTCTCTTGGAAGGGCAAAACCAAGTGTGTGTGTGTGTGTGTGTGTGTGTGTGTGTGTGTGTGTGTGTTTAGAAAATGGGGAAAAGGACCATGCTAGAAACAATGCTATAGTAAAAACAAGTTCTGCTGTTTCTGAGATCCACACTCCCTGATGACAATGGCTTTGTTGTCCTTTGGAGCCCTTCATTATGTGTTCATTGTGTGGTCCAGCAGGTACTGTGATAGAGATGTAACCTGAAGTGATAAATAAACATTAAAAAAAAAAAAGAAAAATGACACCAGTCATCGAGGAAGTAAAAAGTATCACCAGTGTTCAGTCTCAGAGCTTTCTCTACATTATCACCTTTGCGAAGGCAGGCACTTGCTCTGCTGTCCAGTGTAGCATAGTTTGGGTTATTGTCAAGGAGGTCCTCGTGAGGCATGCTGGCATCAGTACAGTAGTTCAGAACAGTGGCATTGTACTTCTTTTGGGCATTGTGCTGATCTGAGGGACTGGAGGAGCAGAGCCACTATCACCACCCTGGTTTCAGCACAAAACTTCTGTGAAGCCTGAATGCCTGGTCATTATTCCTGAAACACAGTCTGACACCTGTTACTCAGACACAACACTCTTCAGCTCAGCAGAGGTCTGTTCATCACCCCAGCAAAGAAAAAAACTATAAGGGCTTGACCATGCTTTCCCTGAGACCTACAAGTTTACAGATGTGGATCAAAGGTCACTCCAAGCCCAAGGCCACAAAACAGAAGCAGGGGTGGGATCATTGAGAGAGACTAAATAAGGACAAAATACCAGAAGGTTGGCAGAACATACCTACACTTCCCCCTAGCTCCGAATCTATTCTATTGCAGGCATGACTCAGGAATGCTATAAGGTCCAAAAGTCAGTGTTGGCCTTTGGCTTCTAATGAGGCACAGAGAGTCAAGATTCAACTGTAGACAAAGTTAAGTCAACAACAAAAGTGTTTTCATCCCTCCTCATTCCCTTCTTCCCCTTAATTCTCATCCTGTGTTGAAACCTAGACCAAGTTTCAAAGACTATGTGAACATTGTTTTGTTGATATACTGAGAATTTCCTAGTGTTTTCTGGGATGGAATCCCCATGTTTAAACATTTTTAACAGTTACCATTCAAGTTTTGGGAGAAAGCCCACCTGAATGAAATCAAGTGATTGGTCTAGGGGTTGTGGCATTCGTTCCTTATACTGTTTTACTTCCATTCATTATTTTTTATGTTTATTTATTACTTCATGTTACATCTCCATCACAGTGTCCTCTTTCCACCCCTCCCAGTCCCGCCCTCCCACCCTCTACCCCCTATCCCTTTCCATCCCACTCCTCTGGAGTGGAGTGTCCCTACATATCAGTCCCCCGCCCCAGTTCAGTAGTCATATGAGGGTCAAGAGCCTCCTCATACACTGGGGGCCTACTTCCATTCATTATTACAATCCTGTATTTCTTGGTAATCAGGATTTTGCACTGTTGCCTTAAAGGAAATATTTACAAAACTCTGCCTGGAAATATTTTTGTGAGCTCTTCCTGCCTCAATATTATTTACTTAGTGGCACATCTATGCAGTAAGCATGGTATTAGCAGCTCTATCTTACAGGTCATACAACCTAGACAGAATCTCATCAGGAACCCTCATAGCTGTGGATTACCAAGCAGCAGAGGCCATTGGCTTTCACCCACCCACAGCCCTGGGGAGCGTCCACAGAGGCCTCCTGTTGGCCTCTCCTCTATTCAGCCTTTTGTACTTGACTTGCTGCTTCCTGCGTTTTTTCCAGCACAACAGTTTGCAAGCCACCCGTGATACAGGGTCACAAACTACACTGAATCCAACAGGCATGAGGCACACGCTGGCACTACCTCTGTGTCTGCAGTTGCCAACACCCACTTCCTTCTGCTTCCTATGAGTTTGCCAACTATATAGCTCATCAGTTCTGCCTCTGGGGATTCTACTGTTTCTGGGTCCCCATCGACCCCTAAAGTCTTGGTGCTTAAAGGAATCATCCACTCTGGGAAGCTCACATACTCACCGCTCTATAGAAACCCCTTGTACTGCTCTCACTCAGTGTGTTTTTGCCTAAACCAAGAAAGGCCTTGGGTAGTAGACCGAGTTCAATACTTCAGTGTTCTGCTCTTATTTCTATACCTGTCTCCCTGCATCCTAGTGGGGAAGACTTGTCCCACCCTAATAAGTTGGTTCCTCCTCTTTTTTTTTCTGAGCATACCTCGGTCACCTCTGAAGTCCCTCCCTCATACACTCTACCTTCATTCGTTTTCAGACCTTCTGCAGCTGCTGGCACAGGCCAGGAGTCTTCGTGGATTCACTGGCACCCCTTAGACCTGTAGCTCCTTCCCTGGAACACTAAGAGCGAACTCTTCATCAGAAAGATAAAACAGACTTCTTTACACCTGTCTCAGTTCTAGAATCTTTGATAAATGGAGATACTCTCTCTCCCTTTCATTAAAGTTATGAAAATACAATTGATTTTTCCCTGGCCAAAAGTTACAATCCACCCCAATGATTGCAGGTTGATTATCCCTAGGAAACATGCACTATACAGTGAAGTATATTTAGAATAAATAAACTTGACATGTATATATAATGAAAATCACATTCAACCACACTTTCTGGTCAAACTATTCTTTATAAGAACATAAAGACTCAGACAAAATTCTCCAGTGTTCAGTGGTTAAAATACTTCATAATAAGGCAAAGTAGTTTACCTGGATTTTGAGTTACTCTGCATTTCTTTTAGCATTAAGTTTAGTGTTAAATCATTTGACATTTTGTTTAGATATCATTGTCTCCACCCTATGAGTTTTTAGTTCCTTTATATTTAATTAAATATTTGTTTAAACATTTTAAAAGGTTTGTTTTCATTATGTTTATTTATTTGTGTTTGCATGTATATGAACACATATGTGTCTTTGGAGACCAGAGGGGGATAGTTTTCCTGGATCTGGAGTTAACTGCAATCATGAACCATGGTTACTGGTCACTGCTAGTTCCCTGCAAGAGTGGCAAGTGTTCTTAACTTCTGAGCCATCCTTCGAGTCCCTTTGCTCATAATTTTTAAAGAAAATGAATAGCTAAAATTTTCATGTCTCTCTATTCTTAATGTTTTATCCAACGATTGCATTAATTAAGAAAATGGGTTTAACATAACAAACTGATTAAATAGTCCCATTTATACAATTCCTAGATATCTTGAGTCAATACAGGACTTACGTTTCATTGATGAGGGCTTCCTCTGTTTTGGGCACAAGTGAGCAGCTTGTCAGACTGTTAGGATAAGCTTGCTCCTGGTTAAGGGGGTAGAAGATATCGTTGCTTCTGTTTTGTGGCTCTTTTCTTTTGTTCTCCATAGCTCTGTTCTAAAGCATGTGTCTATGTACATGAAAGTGAATGATTCATTTTGTCCATTTCACAGCAGTCTCAGAAGCCCCATCAAAACTTGCACAAAATTATAATAGCTGAGGCCACATATATCTTCTCCCAGTGTTTTCATCCCCAAACCTCAGTGATCTGTTTGACCTCTCATGGCTTCAGTGCTATGTCAAGAGGCCAGTCTCTGAGTCAATTTAAACCTGACTCTAGTTGAAGCACCAAACAGACAGATTGCAAAGTTATATTTCATATATGCAAATCTAAAGAATTAGAATCTCTAAGAAAATAACCTTCCTATGATGAAATATTTGTTAATCCATATAGATCGTATATGACTAGTGCTTGGGAGTCAGCCTTCCACCTGCGTCTGAGCTGTGTGCACCTGTGGGGGTCATCAGGCTTGACCTTGGTGTGCACCTGAGGGTCTTCATGCTTGACTTTGCAGGAGTCCAATGCAACAGCTGCTCTCAGGATAGGGAGGCACTAAAACTCACACATTAACACCACTGTATACAAGCATGGATAGTTAATTTTATTTTAATTAATTTAGTTCTAAAACTCTCAGTAATTCAATTCTTCATTACTGTTTCATTAGTTTCTCTATAAAGAAGAAAGATTTATATCAAAAGGATATGATATTCAAGCACTTTAGAGAAATATTAAATGAACTATTGAGAATTTCAAAAGACTTAAAAAGGGAAACATTTAATTGCTGTGATGATGATGGGTCACAGTGGATTCCTTGAACAAAGGTCAAAGACTTTTCAACACTTGGATTGGTTAACTTTGCAATTTTCTGAGCACCTGCTTAATCAACGTGGATGCCATGTTGTCTGTGATTTTCCCCTGGGATGGAGCACCAAGGGTCAGAGGACTGCTCAGGCTTTTTGGCATATTTCAGTTTTTGTATTTTGTGTCTGTTTTTGCAGATTGATAGACTTAATTTGAAAACAGGCTGCCTATAACAAGTCACTTAACTTAGCATGATGAATTGTTTCTACATAAAACTGTTGCTGTTCAGCCTATGAAAATTCTCTAACTGGGGGAGAAAAACATATGTAAACAAAGCAAGCAAAGAAAATTATCTTAAAAACCTGGGCGTGTGCAGGGTGTGGAAGCCAGGGCAATTCTCTTCTTTTATCATTAAAACAAAGGAAAGAAACTGCTTCAAATTGAACTCCAGGCAGCTGGTGTCACAGAGGCCTGGGATCCCCAAACACACTACCCACGCAGAGAGGATGATGAGGATGACAGTGACTATGATGGTGACGATGACAATGACAGTGGTGATGATGGTTTGTTTTTCAATAGTGATCATTTTCCCTTCAACATTTTAGAGCTGAGGGAGTTCTTGAATGAAATTACTTACTTCCATAGGTGAGGAAACCTGTGATGCTAGTGGCTTTCTCAGGCTTCATAGAAACTTGGTGTCATTTACTATCAGCTTTAACTTGATTAGAGGTATTTTATTTTGTGCAAATTTGGTGCTGGAAGTCAGTGACCCATTTCTTCCACTAAGAAAAGGGAGAGAAATCTGTCCTTGCCATCTATTGCTCTCCTAACCCCAGATGAAATGAGAGCAAGTTTAGTCACTTGACCAGATAACTCAGTGGTTTTGTCTTCCTTTAGATTCCCCTGTAACGCACCCTGGTTGGTGCCACAAAACCTAAGCAGAGGAAAATTACATCAATAGAGGAGTAAAACAGGGCAATTTGCCTGGGAAAATGATGAACCAGAAAGGAGGCGTGGTGAAGTTACCATGATGCTTGGAGCACGTTGATTTTATTCTCAGACTTCTATCTGGCAGGGTGCAGGATCTATGTAGTAAGCATCCTGTTGGTGTAAATAAGAAAAACCTGAAAAGGAGATGGGACGTGTTTCCTTTATAAAACACTAAAACTGTCTCACCAGTCTTCTTTGGAGAGTACCCTTGGAAGCAGTTGTACATTGATAGAGGAGGGGTGGTCATTCTATTGGAGTTTTTAATCCATTTTAATCAATAATTCCACTTTTGAGTCCTCTTTTTTTTAATGTCCTGTTTATTTTAGCTGAATGTGGAGCAAGTGTCAAAGGCAATGAAGGAACATTACTGTCTCCAAATTTCCCATCCAATTATGATAATAATCATGAGTGTATCTATAAAATAGAAACGGAAGCCGGCAAGGGGATCCATCTCAGAGCCCGGACCTTTCAGCTCTTTGAAGGAGACACTCTAAAGGTAAAGTACTCTGTAGGCTGAAACTGAGGCTCTTCCTCTCAGGGAATCAATAACCAGCCTACCTGGCATTGGTTATCTGCTATCTATCTTCCATCTATTTATTCATCTGTTTGTCTGTATATTTGTGTCTATCTCTGTATCTATCATCTATCCACCATCCATCTAACTACTGTATATCTGTGTATCTTCCATCTATATGTCTTTGTGTCTACGTGTATATATCTTTCTTCAATTACCTACCATCCGTCTATCTATGAATGATGCATCAACAATCTATTTATCAGTTAGTTCTCATATCTGTATACATATATATATTTATTTATTTATTAACTCTTTCTTGTTTTGATTAATCCATTCATCTATGTTCCAATTTACATAGAAACATTAACATGTATTTTATTTACTTATTATTTAGTCCTATTAATCAAGTGAGAGATTATAGCACAGTAGAATGTGTAGACTTGGAAATCATCTCTGTAACAGTAGACCAACACTGCTAAGTCATGTATCTTGGGAAGGGTAACTCAACACTTAATTTCCTTGTATGTGTAAGCACGCAATGCACTGACTTTTCTGGCTGCTCCAGTGTTCTGTGAAATGCATAGGAACAATTGTTAAAACTGATAGAGCTGCATCAACCTTTTCCCTAGTTATTTTTAGTTGTCAAATGTGCTCACTACATTTAGATTGGGAAGGAACCGGTATAGTGATGAATGGATCCCAGCCCCTCTCCATAGACAAGGCACTGGGTGGACAGGAATCTCACCACAGAACAGTGCGACACCAGGTGCTATCTGGTCAGATGCCAGATCTAGCAGAAATACACTTAATGTTAATGTTTCTCAAGTAGCTACCTCATCTCCTGTAACTGTTTCAAGAAACTGAGGACCCTCTAGGACCTAGGGAAGAAAGGCAGACAGACTGAACCACAAGACAGTGAAAAGTAGGGCTTTAAGGGGAAAATGGCATAAACCATGGAGCTCACCACCTGCTGTTTCCAGAGAGAAGGGAGCAGTTCTCCAGGTCATGGGCCTGATTTGTGTCAATGGAACATTGTTGACATCTTCAAGTCCTTTCTAAAGTTCTAGATTTTGTGAGTTAGACTCAGCTCCATGAACACAGCAAGGGCACCTCTCACGTGCTGTGGCTTCAACTCACATTAAGATATGAGAGGATTGAAATAGTCAGTTCACAGGAAAGAGTGGCCACCTCCCTGTTGGCATTCCTTCCCCTGGGGTTGAATGCGCCCTCTGTGCTTCCACTCCACTCCACAAGAGGTATGTGGGTCAAAGACTCCTACATATTAACAGTCCTCCCATGCCCAAGATGGCCATTTTTTCAATGCCATAATTTAACAGAGTCACTTTTTTTTTCTGGTTATTCTTTCATTTCAATAGACTTTCATGGTCTCATGCTGACAACATGAAGGGCTGTAATTAAGCCAGGAAACTAGCAGTCTCACTGAAGCAAAAGTTGGGGTGCAAGGAGAAAGTTTCTGGATTCTTTTGATAACCTCAAATTTAGAAGTCAGTATGCCTTTTAGGTAAAGTTTTAGGTAAAATTTAAATATGCTCGGTGAGTGGGAGGAGTGACTAGAAATGCAGAATGAAACGCATCATTGGAGCACGAACAAGGAAATAATTTCCACATTGAAACTTGTAAATATGTTAAAAAGTGAGGAGGAAGAAGGAAAGGAGAAGAAAGAAGAAGAGGAAGAGGAAGAGGAAGAAGAAGAAGAAGAAGAAGAAGAAGAAGAAGAAGAAGAAGAAGAAGAA
>CAJQZJ010033660.1:2673409-2708422 GCA_907164525.1 Lophiomys imhausi | reverse complement strand
TGTGTGTGTGTGTGTGTGTGTGTGTGTGTGTGTGTGTGTGTGTGTGTATGACCATATACATATAAGCACATATACAAATATAGAACAATGGGGTACATGAAAATTTTAGAGAGAGTATATGGTTAATTATTAATAATGTTTGATTGTGGTGTTTATATATACATATTTGTATGTGCATTCTCTTTTGAAATCAGTTTATTATGTTTTCTTATGTGTATGAGTGTGTGCCTGTGTGTGTTTATGTGTACCATGTGAGTGCTAGAGCCTACAGAAGTCAGAGGCCATTGGACTCTCTGGAACCAAATTTGCAGGCAGTTCTGAACTACCTGACATGCGTGCTGGGAACTGAACACAAGCCCTCTGTGTAAGCAGCTTGCACTCAACCGCAGAGCTATCTCTGCAGCACTGCATGCTTGTCCATATATGAATATAATCATATACATCTATCCATATGAGCAGAAAAACAATGCATGTGAGGAGGTATTGCCACTTACAAGGACAAGGATACCTGCTGCTTTGTAATAATAAAGGAAGCTGATCAACTAAGATGTTGAACATATCTAAGGCAACCCAGATTTTCATTGATCTCATGGTTTTTGGCATTGTGATATTGACTCTGGGGACTGAGAAGTTTAAATTTTTCATATTTTGTCATGGAAGTACCTGAGATCTTGTCAGAGCTGATGCCTCTGTTCAAAGGATAAGTATATGAGGGTCAGGAAAAGTCCCATTCCACAGCTGCTATCCTAAGCTAACAGGAAGATGAACTGCCTCAGACCCTCCTCCATAAGAGAGACTATCACAGTTAAGAATTGAAGAGCTTTTGGAGCTTTGGTCAGACGGGAAGTTAGTGCCCAATTTTATGAGAAAGCCACTGTTTCCTGTTTGTGAATAATGCTGTTGGAATGACTGGATAAACAGGAAGATTTATTAACCAATTCACACATATAGTAAGTCACAGTGGACACTACAGTGTTGAATTGTGATTACAAATCTCTTCAGGTGAATCCCAACTAAAAATCTCACTGTTGGTGCATTCCTTGGGAGCTCCTGCAAAGCCCCTGTGGGTGTACTTCTAGGTCACACTTGCTTGAATGACCACTTTCCCACCTCACCCTCTCCATCCTTAAATTATGATGGATTTTGTTTTCTTCTTGGGAATCTTCATTCCACTTGCTAGCTCCTCATCTTGGAGTAACACAGGCTTGATTGCGGAAAGCCTTTAGGAAAAATTATCAGTCGTGTTCTGAGAGCAGCACATGAAGTAAACATGCCCACACTTGGCTAGGTTGCCCATTAGTTCTGTTGCCAATGAACACCTTTTTGGTATCTTTACTTACCAGCCACATCTCCTGTTGAGATCCTTCACTGAAAAACAGGAAATGTTCATCTGAGGTGCACTCACTCTCCTGTTATGTGCCGGACACACTCCTCCCAGCTGACAAGTGGCTAAGCTCCCACATCCTCTCCCAAGACTGTCCTAGGAAAGGCATGGAGCCTGACTTATATTGTTCCATTGCTTTTCCAACACTGGAAATTGCTTCTTGTTTCTGGTTAGTGTGGCTATTGATGGGCATCCAGTTATGTGTTCCCATGGGTGTGTATGTGGCACCTGGATTCACCCATGCTGGAACCTCAAGTTACTAGCCTTGAGACCAAGAGGAAATCATAAACCATTTCCAGCATTTTGGTATCACCTCCACTTTTCAAACAGTGTTTAGGAGATCCCCTTTGCTATAAAACCCTGGTACTGGTAGAGCCTAGACAGTGCTGGCTTGTGGTTGTGGTAACCACCGTCTTCATTGACAAGGCTTCTTCAGAATGATCTTCCCAGCTCATGCTGTCCTTTTAGGTAATGAAATGCTAGGTTTCTCTTTGACATTAGTGCATCTGATGGCCTTTGGCTCCTCCTACTCCACAGAGGAATTTTTTTCTGAAAGCATGAATCCATTGTCCATCTGTTTATGGGCACCTTGCAACTATAGGACCTGTGTTTTATTACATAGAAAGTCAGGCGTTCCATAAACAGGAGAAAAGGATATTGGCAACACTTGGTCTTGGATTCTCAGTAGGGTCATCTGGAAAAGGGACTGACCTCTCTCCCCTCACCCATAGCTACACTTCCTTGTTACTACCTGAAGAAGCTCTACCCTGGGGGTCTTGTTTGTATAATTGTCTGATAACCTGGTCATGCTGTCACATGAAAATGATAGCAGTAATATAGACAGGATGGTGACAATGGCCATATAATCAAAATAGTATTGATTTTCTGTTAAGACCCTAGATGTAAACATTCAATAATTAGATTTAAGAAATCCCAAGCTCTCACAATGCAACCCAATATGTGCAGCAAATTTTTATCCCTGAAGCAAGGATCACAGATGATCATAACTGGTTTCAGTAGACCTGCAGTCAGCTCTTGGAGCTTTGCATCACTTGGGGAAACATCAGGACTGACAGGTGTTGGATCCATTAATGTACACACACAAATAGATTTTACTTATTACAGAGAGTGAATACAGAGCTCAGTAAATACAATGAAGTGTTTAAAACTAGGCACAGGCAGTATTTGCATGTCCTTTGAGATGGATTAACGCAACTCTTTACTTTGTTTTAGTCCCAGGTCTTGCTAAATCACTGTTTTTCTTAATAAATTTGAACATTTATCAGGATCTGAAAGGGATTTTTCTGAAGTTTCACACAAGGAATGGTGTGATGGCACCCCAAATCTCAGCTTGTGACTGAAGCCCAGAGCCACTGGCATACTTACTTGCAAGTATTTTACATGACTGCACCTAAAAAGAAAATGTGTTCACTGACTGATATTGATGTAAACAAAGACACTGGCCAGGAAGAGAGAGAAAAGGTCAAGCTTGGGTAAATTTTTAATAGATATGTAAATTATTCGTTCCTTAAGTAATTACTATTGCTTAATGGGTAACCATGGAAACCAAAGCAACACTTGCAAGTAAACCTGCCTTTGGAACACTTCTTCATTCTACAGGTATGCCCTGGCCTGATAGATGGCATATTCCAATGATGTCACCGTGTCTTGGATCTATTTCTCATAGTCTGCTTTAGATCAGGGAAAATGGTGTCCACTTTGTGTCCCTCTGCACATTACAGGTATGAATTATCTGCTGTGACTTGCACAGCCTTGGTGTTGACCTGACTGGGGCAAAGAGAGGACAATGGAAGACACAAGCAAATGTGCAGAAAAGCTTGAGTTGGGTAGCTCATGTGCTCTGACGGGCTGCACAAACAGCAGCCTCAAAAGCCAATGTGTTTATTTTATACATCTGAATGGAGGGGGCATGTTTACTGCAAGCAGTTGAAAGAAGAGGCAGGTGCCCATCCAGGAGGAGGAAGCTGCAGTCTATACTTCCTGTACACATTGTCAGCATCTCCACATGGACCAGGGGATGGCTCTGCCACTTCCAGGGTCTCAGGCACTCAGATCCCTGACACAGCAGTGCTCATATCAACAATATCCATTCACTCAGGACTTCATCCATTCTCCACAGTGTTCTGAAAGGTGGCGTAGATAGTCCTCATGTCCACGTTGAGGTCTCTGGAACACTGAGTGCACCCATCCTGCACAGGCAGGGAGGTGAAAGAGCTTCACTTTATGAGTGTTTTTGTCTTGGTTTCTGACAGTCTTTATGAGCTTCTTCAGTTATCAGCAACTACTACAAGTTGACTGTGGTTACTTTCTTTTTTTTTTAATTTAGACAAATACATTTCATAGAAAATTTCTAGTAAATTATTTTGAAATCTTAAGCCTTCAGAATTATCTTTAAAATATATCGTCCTTTTCTAGTTTTGTAAGAATGTCCCTGAAATATCCACGTTTAAGAAACTATTCTTTGGGCTGGAGAAATGCCTCAGAATGTAAGTGTTTGGTGAACAAAAATGAGGACCTTAGTTCAAATCCCCAGAACATATTAAACCTAAAACATAGGCATGGCCATGTGCCTATGATCCCCTATCTGCAGAAGGCAGACACAAAAGGATCACTGTTAGCTGTCAGCTTTGTCCTGGGTTCAGCGAGAGACCCCACTCAACTCAAGTGACTAAGGGAGGAGTTTAGATGTGTCCTTCACATGTACTTCACATGTGCATTGGTATGCACCCACACACACACACATACTTTAAAGTATAGGACCTCACAGAGATGCTGAAGAAGAAGCTAGCTCCTGATTTATTATGTACCTAGTTGTTTAAATAATATGAAATTAACAAATTCTCACCATAGTTTAACAAAAGCAGTTCTTACCTAGAAGTGGACGAAGAGCCACAGTCCTGGATTGTATGTCCAGCTGTCCGGGCAGTCCTTCTTCCTGATAACCAGTGATGGTGCATATGCTATGTAACTAAAGAGCACTGGGTGCTATAGTGAGTCAGCCTGCAGCTGTGGCTCCTGCTAGGGAGGACCCAATACTTGAGAGTCATGTTCAGTACTTGTGGAGCTGGTCAGTACCAAGGTGGCCTGCTATTTGCACAAAATATAATATGCTCAGTTGTGGAGAGTGTTTGCAGATATGGGAGAAGTCAGGCCATGATTCTAATCCCTAGACAATGAAGAGTTAAAGGTGATCATCACTGTATCCAACTATAGATCAAATTTGTTTGAGTTTGACCTTTGGCATATAGTTGCATTGTGTGTGTGTTAGTGTGGTGTATGTATGTTTGTGTGTGTGTTTGTGTTTGTGTGTGTAATGTTAGCAGATAGAGTCTTCCAAAAGAATGAAGCATGATTGAAGGGTAGAATATCCATGGAAAAGGGTTCTTGCTGATACATGTCTCTCACCTCATTCTTTAGGATTGGGTTTAAATCCATTTCCCTCCACAAAAGTCATCCACTGTTTATTTCCCTAAGCAGGAATATTGCTCTTTCTTCTATGTCCTAAAAGCTCCAAAATTATTGTCTTTTGTTTTTGGTAATAGGATGTGGTCCTCCTGAGGAGGATCTTAACTCAGTCAACCTCATGTCACTGATTGAAACTTCAATAAGAATCAATAGAGCAGGCCTAGAATTTGCAGAGAGGAGACATGACTGACATCAAAGGGGATTTTTCAGGAGAGATATCAAAGTCTGGTAAAGATATAGAGAGTCAAATGGCCTTTGTAGTTTTGGACATAATTCTAACTCCATAATCCCTGCTTATCATTATGTCTCATAAATAATAGAACTTGGTAAATAAAAGCAGCTACATAGGAACCCAAGGAGACATCTACCTGCGGACCCAGTGATGGAGCACATAAGAACCAATACAAGAAAGAGAAAATTGTCAAAAGTTTGAACTGTGACAAGAAATCCATCACAAAGATTAGGTTTGGTATGTGGTGGGTGTACCTAAAGGGAGATTCTTGTTTGGTGAGAGAAAACAGTTGGTCACTAGGCACTTACCTTTTCCATATCTACAGTGTGTGATCAGAGAGGACCTACACAGGGACACTTGGTTTTAGTGGCAGAAGGGGTCAGCCTTGGATCATTACAGCATGAACTCAAGGCCCTGTGTTAGCACTTTGGCCTGCAGGGGGATGCGAAGGTATCCTGAGACTCTTGAGCCCAGGAACCACACAGCTCTGAGGGGGAAGGGTATCCCCAGTGAAAGTGTTACAGCTCTGAGGAAGGTATCCTGGGACTCTGGAACCCAGGAAACACACAGCTCTTTTAGGTGGGACAATGTCCCGGTGGAAGGGCATCCTGAGGCATGGGAGCTCAGAAACCACACAGCTCTGAGAGGAAGCTTCCTCAACAGAGATATTGCAGCTCACAGGAGGGAGTTCCCTCAACCCCAGCTGAGCTGAGGAGCCTGAGCTGGTGGATTCTCTGCTTCTTCCCAAGGATGAATGATGGAGTCTCAGAAAGCAGCAAATCTCATAAAGGAGATTTTATTGGAGGGTGGGGAACAAATCCAGGGTGTGGCTGCCCCTGTTCCCTGGAGAACTGCCATTCTGACAGAGAGGTGTGGGGGAAGGGCCTATTAACTCAAACCTTAGGGTATTTACACAAACTTGAACTCCAACAAAACAACTTTCCTTAACTAAACTGTGAATTCATACCAAAGGGTCAGATTCCTAGTCCTGGTTAAAGCTCCCTGCTTCTGCCGGGGAATGGCTTATTTATACATTGTTGCCACAGAGATGGCCACGGAGCTCAGACCTCCCTCCCCTGAGTTCCCTGTCAGCTGAGGCCCTAATTGAAGACTCCTATGTTGCTGGCTCCAGCTTTCCAGTGTTTTCCTCAGCCCCCTGGAGTCCCTAAGTGTAACTATATTACCCAGGGGAGAGGAGTTCCAGGACTGAAGAGGGGACACCCAGGAAAAGATGGAGGGGGAACCCACAGGCAAAACTTGAAACAGTGGGAGATGGCTGCTGGGGCTCCTCAGGCGGAGACCTGGACACTTTTCCTGTGAAATATACAAAGTTAAGAAAGAGAGTCCGTGGCCAGAAAGTCTTTCCCCGAAGCATGAATGGCTGACGGAGACTGAAAGGGAGGTGGTGCCTCTGTGGGCAGCTCCCTGAACAACTGTAAACTGAGGCAGGAAAGATGTTGTCTCAGTGGACTACTTCCCTAGTCAGCAGCAGGCTGGGGCAGGATAACTGCTGAGGCAGGACAGCTCCCTTGTCAGCAGCCTGCCAGTAAGCTTTTGTGGCATGTTGCTCAGGGACTTTACTGACACTTGGAGAAGGGGGAGGGGTGGACCATTTTGAAGAATTGCTGCCACAGCCTCTTTGGTCACAGCTGCTACCTTGGCAGTAGCTGGGATAACACACTGACTTGGTCATTCCCAGAGCTGATTTAGGGGAGAGTCACCCTGTATCTAGCATTAGACAT
The DNA here is from genome assembly GCA_907164525.1 of Lophiomys imhausi. Taxonomy (NCBI): domain Eukaryota; kingdom Metazoa; phylum Chordata; class Mammalia; order Rodentia; family Muridae; genus Lophiomys; species Lophiomys imhausi. The sequence goes on along the minus strand of CAJQZJ010033660.1, from coordinate 2,701,578 downwards.
GGTACTAACAACAGAAGAGAGGTTGCTATTCGCTGAGAGCCTACAATGCTATTCTCTGTGTGCCTCATCTGTGTTGGTCAGCTGCTAAAACACTCGTATCACTTATAAAACACCCGAGAGCAGCAGTTAAAGATCAAAGGTCTCTTTTGACTTGTGATTTCAGTCTGTGCTCATTTTGTCCAGTTGTTTACAGGTCTGTGGGGAGGAAGTGCATCATGACAGAAGTATGTGGTAGAATAAAGCTCTTGTCATGGTGACTTCTTGGTGACTTTATAAAGGAAGAGGGCAGGAATAAAATATGTCCCTCAAGAAGAGGCTTCTGTAGTCTTCCCTCCTGGAGCATCCATTACTTCTCCATAGCCTGTTAAACTATGAATCCATGAATGGATAAATTCAGCCATGGGTCAGATCCTGCGCCATCTAACTCACATCCCAAGCCCTGGAACACTGCTTCATTGTGGACTCCTTTTTAACATGTTTGTCTTTCTAGAAGTCTAAGATCTAAACCATGATATTGTCACTAAGGAAAAATCCCAGACCCAGAGGGATTTTCATAGCATCCAAACAAACTCAAGCTTAAATTTTGGTTCTATAATAAGTCCTGTAGGTAATTGCCAGATATGAGTGTAAAACTGAAGGAAATACCAGAGGCATGTTTGCTGAGTAGATATGAAAATGTTTAATAATAATGTCATAAATAATAGAAAACAACTTATTTCATTAAATTCAGCATGCCTTCCTGTTTCTTTTTTCCTTTTTATAATATTTTTCATGTCTTCTTCCTTTATTTATTTCTTTTCCTGAAAGATCTGACTGTACACTAAGAAAAGGAGGAGGAGGAAGCCAGGAGTTGTGTGTCTGCCTACTTCAGGAACAGGCTTCCCATTGGCATTCCTATCAATATAAGCCAGAGCTTTGGGACGCTCTTACCCTCTGACCTTATCTTTATCACTAGTGCCATTTAGGTCTGTGGGTATGTGTTCCAGTAGGTTTGGGCAGTGAGGGGCATCAGTTCTATCTCCTAATCTTTCTTTGCTGCTTTTGACACAGAAAAGGCAAGACCGTTAGTTTGGAGGCTTCACGGATATTATAAGACACATGTAGATTATGAAGGCATCCAAAGCTTCCATCGTGTGTATTCTGCAGTTGTCAGTTCAATAACATGTGTTGGGAGGGCTGCCTACTCATGAACAGTTTGAACAAACCCAGAGAGAGATGTAGGAAGTGTCCCTGAAACTATAATTTTTAAAAATAGAATGTTGAAAATAATGGGTGTCCATTCAGTAGACGAGCACATTCATCCATACACTGAGAGTCCTGGGGGTAGGAGGTGGGATGGTTGATGTGAAAGACTGATTCTCACGGTGGGGTTAAAACATTTGGAAGTGAGGACCTGATCACATACTTGACCATCTGTTGCCCTCATTTTACTAAATTCAGATGGAATTGAAATGAAAGCAACATTCAGTTCTTTGTTGTACTGGAGTGTAGATAGTGTGTCTCCATTCTAGGTATGAATGTCACCTCATGTATAGTAAGGCCACAATGACTATGCTCACTTTTGTACTTAAAAACAAACCAGAAATGTTGTGAAGGGTTGGGATATATAAGGTCCTGGATTTGAAGACTGGGAACACATAAAACTAGGTATGATGGCAAATGCCTATAATCTGACCACTAAGAATGTGGAGTGTAAGGATCAGAAGTTCAAGGCTATCCTCAGCTACATAAGGAAGTCAAGACCAGGCTGGAATACACAAGACCTTTCCTCACCTAAACCTCCTCAAAAGAAATACAATGAACCTGAAGTGTGCACAGATACAGACACTATGCAAAATTAATAAGAACACGCCAGAAGGCTGAGTGCAGGAGGGGACAGCACAGTACATAGTTACAGTCCTTGAAGTCATGTATTGACAGATAATACTTTATAGGGTTGACTGGTGGCAAGAAGTAGTTGATGTAATTTCTTCAGGGAGCCCTCTTCCCCCTCACTCTCCCACATATATCCAAAGTCAGCATGTAGTTCTAACAGAGATGCTATCAACCAACCTCCCTGACCGTGAATGAGACTCAAGGACTTGACAATATTCTCCTGTCATAAATTATTATATTTGAAAACTAGATTTTGGAAATTATGAACAAGCTATCAGTCCTCAAATTCAAATGCTTATTTTGAACTACTCACCTCATAGTAAGATGTTCTGTCATAGTTTCCTAAAGTTTAAAAACTGATAAAGACAAAGAAAGGTAAGGGGCTGGAGTCATGGTGTGGTGGTTAAGAGCACTGACTACATTGTAAAAAAATGTTATTTTTACAATGTAGTCAGCGTTTCCAGACATTTTTGGTACCTATGTGTAAGCATCATTGCTTTAACATTCAATGGACCATGATATTCAAAGGATAGCATCCCTAACTTTTTAGAGATATTTTTCAATATTTACATGTTTGAGTATTTTGCCTGCATGTATGTGTGAACATCATGTGTGTTCAATGAGTTCCTGGGGAAGCCACAAGAGGGTGTCAGATCCCCTGAAACTGGAGTTATACACAGTTGTGAGCTCTCTGAAGTAGGTGCTGGGAATCAAACCCAGGTCCTCTGCAAGAGTAGCCAGTGCTCTTAACCACCACACCATAAGTCCAGCCCCTTACCTTCTTTGTCTTTATCAGTTTTTAAATTTTAGGGAACTATGACAGAGAATCTTACTATGAAGTGAGTAGTTCTAAAAATTGTTTACAATTGTACAATGAACACAGACAAAGTGTCGAACAGAACAGAGTCAGGAAAACAAGAAATTCAACCGGCACAGGGTTCCATGGGAACAGTTACAGAATTTTATTTAATTTCAATGGAGATTAGAATTGAGATATACATAGAAGCACACTTTCTTGCAATGCTGTCATAAGATACGATCCTATCTATGTAGACTTTATTCAAAAGAGCTTCTGGAACAGACTTTTGCTCCCAAGTAGCCATTAACGTAGCTGGGGAAACTGTTGGAAACTGTCCTAAGCATGATTTGTTTTCCCATGACTAGCTTCTAGGCAATTCTATAAAGGCATTTTAAAAAAGTAATAGGTAGTTCTTCATGTGTCCATTTCCTATTGGTGTGAAACCAATTGCCACAAACAGCCCACACTTATTCGCTCAGGGTGCCCATGAGTCACAGCTTGGTTTATTCTCAGGTCTCACAGGCTGCAATGAGGACTGAGGCCCTTTTGAAGCTCAGAGTTGTCCAGGTTACAGGCAGCCCTCTGGTTCTTGGCTCCTTAGTGCTGCACACCCTTGCCTATCACATAAGAGAGCATGACCCCAGCAAAGTGGGGTGGTCTCTGAGAGTCCCTCACAGTCACATGAGAACTAAGGAACAACTATGACAACACAGAGATGAAACTTTTGTGAAACCAGTAAGACTGAGATAGAAATAAGGACCAAATGAAAAGAACTGTCCTGTTCAGCACGGTGTTTAATCAGCAAGGAACTTGGAAGGATGTCTCAAATTAAGGGGAATTAATTAATCAAGTGCATGCCACACCCTGACAAAAGGTGACACCAGCAAACAGATCTTAATGTCATGATATTGGTCTTGGAAGGTAAGTAGAGCTCTGGTTTTGTTGTTGTTGTATGCTTTCTTATTTTTTAAGGTTTTTTTGCATGTGCCCATGCATGTGAGTGTTGTGCATGTATGTAAATGCACACACCTATGTGCATGTGCTCACAGAAGCCAGAAGAGAAGGTCATCACTTCTCTTGTTCTAACACTAAGTCTTATTCCCCCGAGTTAAGCTTTCTCACTGAACTTGAAGAGTGGCTGATAGGCAGGAAGCCACAGCAGTCCCCCTGTCTCTGCTTCCATAGCGCTTGTGTTATAGATGAGAATGGGCATGCCCAGGTTTCTATATGGGTGCTGGAGTCTTGAACTCAGGTTCCCATGCTTACTCAGCAAACACCCATACCCCAAAGCCTTTCTTCTATACTTGCTTGAGTCCCCTCTACTTTATGCTGGAATAAAGCTGGCTGTTATTATATGGCCCCTCACAAATACCTTGCAGTATGATGCCTGAGATCAAAGCATCTGGCCCACATCTCAACAGGAAACTACAGCTCCCTGTCTGTCAAACTTCTGTCCACCTGTGTATCTACTGTCTATCTATATAGTACCAGTCTTTATGCTTTTATAGACTGTGTATCTACCATCAGCATATCTATATGATATCCAAATGATCTTCTGTTCAGTCTGTCATGTGTCTTCATATTGATTGTCAAGCAGTCATCTCTGAAAAAAGGCATGTAACAGTATGCATATGATCTATGATATTTGAGGGAGATTGGAGGCCTTAGTTGTCCAATATGAGTCACATTCACACCATCAGGTGTATAATATAGAAGAGATCTGTGAACAAGCAAGTATATGAAGCACTGGGAGGCAGGACTCAGCTCAGGGAAAATGTCACACTCTGGGGTGGAATGAGGAGGGTGTGACAGCTTAGCCACATATTGGAACTGTGGTTGTCCTGCTCAGGACACAGGGAGACTGTTAAGTCAGAGACTCAGAAACAAGGAAAGGGAATCACTTCAACTACTCAATGGTCCTTATAGTGACAATAGGTGGCTTAGATTTGTCATCAATTTACAATGACAAAGCTAACCCCATAGCAGCAAGATTTCCTGTGAGCCTTACAACATGGCAGGTTTACCTCCCACAGGAGACAAGGGCAAAATCCAGAGCTTGAGGTTCTCTTACGTTGGGCCTTCCAGTCTCCTTAATGAAAGGGCCAACTTGGTCCTGGACCACTTAAGGACAAGTCAAGTAAAAAGCTGCTGGCCACCCACTTAGAGCATCCACAGATCTCATGAAAGACTCTAAGGAGTGAGCTAGGTTCAGGGGAAAAATGGGGGTAGGGGAGGGGGAGAGAGAGTTGGATATGAGGCCTGATGAGGTGATCCACCATCACACAAATGAGCTCTTTAGAAATGAAGCAAACAGATGAACTTTGAGATGCTTATACGTGACAACACAGTTCTTATTTTTATCTAAAATTTACCTTGACCTTCTCCAGTGTTTAGTTCTGTTCCCATATTAATTACTCATCTTTGACTAGTTATCACCAGTTTGACTCTGTTCAGTTTCCAGGTTACTGTTGAGACAATTGCCCAATGAATTTTCTTTTTTTTTTCCATTATTTTTTATTTCTTCAAGTTACATCTCAGTTGCAGTCCCGTCCCTATTCCCCCTCCAGTCCCACCCTCCCACCCTCAACCCCCCATCCTCTTCCCTTTTTTTTTTCTTTTAAGTTTAAGGTATATCTTATTTCTCCCTACAGTTTCCCCTTTCAGTCCAACAAATGGCTCTTTCTCTTATAATAATAAATACAATACAGTACAACAGAGGTAATTAGGCCACAGTTATGAGGGTTATATGGCTTAATGTACATTCCCAATGACCAGTCCATATGTATTTGGTACCTGACTTTAACATTCTACTGTCTAAATATCTCCATGAGTTTAAAGTTCTATATCTGACTCAACAATCATACTAACTTGCAACACAATTTTAAAAGTATCTTCTTAGATCTATAACACTCTATTGACTCCTAAACAACTCAAAATTTAATTATGAGACTCTAGCTATCTGTTCTTCAACCACCTCAGAGACCTGAAAGGGATAAATATATCTGATTTTATAGGAAGTACAGGGTCTTCAGCTTCCCAAACTAAGAAATGACATACCAGTGGCTGCCTGGACAGTTCCCATTTTCTCTCCATATATTACAGCATCGATCTTCAGTCATTTGGACCCGCTTCTCTGACAGACATTGATTATAGAGCAGGGGTTATGAAGGACTTACCTACCCTGTCTTGGCAGAGCTAGGCTGTCGACTTACCTGCTTCCAGGTTTTGTCCTTTTTGGACAGCATTCTCTCTACAGTTGGAGCAAGGGGCTTTTCCTACCAAGAGATAGGCTTGCGACTAATTAATCATCTCCCACTGGAGATTCTTCGATGCTCATCTTCTACTTGGAGGAGAATAGGGGGTGCTGTCAGGAGTTGATATGTCTTGATATCAAAAAATCTAAAGTTACGAAAACATCTTTGAATGCCATATTCTGCAGATCTCTTGAGGTTTTTGAAGAGGCCCTATCTATCTCTTATATTAGGGTAAGCGGATGTTGCTTGTCTCTTACCAGGTTTATTTCTGATTAGCTTAGCAAGTACCCATAATAGTCTGTCATAGTACCTAACAGAATGACCGGCTTGCATAACCATTAGTTTCCATTTCTTAATTATCCTAAACAGTTTATGACAGTTAGTAGTAAAAGGCCGAAACATCACATTTCATTTTTTTTCTTTACCTCCTAACCCTTCCATCCCATTTCTCTGGGGTGGGGTGTCCTTATATAACAGTCCCTCATCTCAGTTGAGAGGTCGTATGAGGGCCAAGAGCCTCCTCATTCATTGGGGGTCTACGAAGCAGTACCATCAGTGAAAAGTGTCTCATTGCCCGGGAGAGAGAACTACTAAACAAACAAACCAAAAAGCATACAATAGATAAAAAAGACTAAAAAATAGAAAAAATATAACTAATAAATAAAAAATTAAAATTAAAACTAAGAAGTCTATGTCCAAGTTCCTTTTGGTGTGTTAGTTGTAGTATCGATACCTTCTACTATATAGCTAAAATCCTACTATGAGTGAATAGATGCCATATGTGTCCTTCTGAGTCTGGGTTAGTTCACTCAGGATGAGCTTTTCTACTTCCATCCATTTGGCTGCAAATTGCATAATTTCATTGTTCCTGATAGCTGAATAATATTCCATTGTGTAGATGTACCACAATTTTTTAACCCATTCTTCGGTTGAGGGACATCTGGGTTGTTTCCAGTTTCTAGCTATTACAAATAAGGCTGCTATGAACATAGATGAGGAAACTTCCCTATGATCCTGTGCAGAGGCATTTGGGTGTATACCCAGAAGTAGTATGGCTGGGTCCTGAGGCAGAGCTATTCCAAGTTTTCTAAGATATAGCCGGACTGACCTCCATAGTGGTTGCACAAGCCTGCATTCCCACCAGCAATGGAGTAGGATATCCCTCTCTCCACACCCTCGCCAGCATGTGCTGTCATTTGAGTTTTTGATCTTAGCCATTCTGACAGGTGTGAGATGGAATCTCAGAGTCATCTTGAGTTGCATTTCTCTGATGATTAAGGATGTTGAGCATTTCTTCAAGTGTCTCTCAGCCATTAGGGATTCCTCCTTTGTGAATTCTCTATTTAGCTCTGTCCCCCATTTTTTGATTGGATTATTTGGTTTCTTGGCATTTAATTTCTTGAGTTCTTTGTAGATTTTGGATATTAGCCCTGTGTCAGATGTGGGGTTGGTGAAGATTTTCTCCCAGTCTGTAGGCTGCCATTTTGTTCCAATGACAGTGTCCTTTGCCTTACAGAAGCTTTTCAGTTTCATGAGGTCCCATTTATTGATTGTTGATCTCAAGTCCTGAGCTGTTGGTGTTCTGTTCACGAAGTTGTCGCCTGTGCCAATTAGTTTGAGGGTTTCTCCCAATTTATCTTCTAGTAGATTTAGTGTGACCGGCCTTATGTTAAGGTCTTTGATTCACTTGGACTTAAGTTTTGTACAAGGTGATAAGTATGGGTCTAACTTCATTCTTTTACAAATGGACATCCAGTTGGACCAGCACCATTTGTTAAAGATGCTGTCCTTCTTCCATTGTGCTGTTTTGGCTTCTTTGTCAAAAATTAGGTGGCCATAAGTGTGTGGGTCTATTTCTGGATCTTCAATTCGATTCCATTGTTCTACTGGTCTGTTTCTATACCAATACCATGCTGTTTTTACAACTATTGCTCTGTAGTACAGCTTGAAATTTGGGATGGTAATACCTCCAGATATTTTTTTTATTGTACAGGATTGATTTAGCTATTCTGGGCTTTTTGTTTTTCCATATGAAATCGAGGCTAGCTCTTTCCAAGTCTATAAAAAATTGTGTTGGTATTTTGATAGGAATTGCATTGAATCTATATATTGCTTTTGGTAGGATGGCCATTTTTATTATGTTGATCCTACCTATCCATGAGCATGGGAGATCTTTCCATCTTCTAAAGGCCTCTTCCATTTCTTTCTTCAAGGGCTTGAAGTTCTTGTTGTACAGGTCCTTTACTTGCTTGGTTAGAGTTACCCCCAGGTGTTTTATGTTGTTTGTGGCTATTGTGAAGGGGGTTGTTTCCCTTATTTATTTCTCAGCCCATTTGTTTGTTATATAAAGAAGGGCTTCTGATTTTTTTGAATTAATTTTGTATCCAGCAACTTTGCTGAAAGTGTTTATCAGCTGTAAGAGTTCTCTGGTGGAATTTTTGGGGTCGCTTATGTATACTATCATATCATCTGCAAATAGGGATAATTTGACTTCTTCGTTTCCGATGATTATCCCCTTGATGTCCTTTAGTTGTCTTATTGCTCTAGCAAGAACTTCAAGTACTTTATTGAAGAGATATGGTGAAAGTGGACATCCTTGTCTTGTCCATGAGTTTAGAGGAAATGCTTCAAGTTTCTCTCCATTTATTTTGATGTTGGCCTGCTGTATATTGCCTTTATTATTTCTAGGTATGGCCCTTTTATGCCCATTCTCTCCAGAACTTTTAGCATGAAGGGGTGTTGGATTTTGTCAAATGCTTTTTCTGCATCTAGTGATATTATCATGTGGTTTTTTTCTTTCATCTTGTTTATATGGTGAATGACGTTGATAGATTTTCGTATGTTGAACCATCCATGCATCCCTGGGATGAAGCCTACTTGATCATGGTGTATGATACTTTTGATGTGTTCTTGAATTCAGTTTGCTAGTATTTTATTAAGTATTTTTGCATCTATGTTCATGAGGGAGATTGGTCTGAAGTTCTCTTTCTTTGTTGGGTCTTTGTGTGGTTTAGGAATCAGGGTGATTGTGGCCTCGTAGAATGAGTTTGGCAATGTTCTTTCATATTCTAGTTGGTGAAAGAGTTTGAAAAGTATTGGTGTTAGCTCCTCTTTGAAGGTCCGGTAGAATTCCATGCTAAAGCCATCTGGCCCTGGGCTTTTTTTGGTTGGGAGATTTTTAATGACTGTTTCTATTTCCTTAGGGGTTATAGGGCTGTTTAATCTGTTTATCTGATCTTGATTTAGCTTCGGTAGGTGGAATCTATCAAGAAAATTGTCCATTTCACTTACGTTTTCAAATTTGGTAGAGTATAGATTTTTAAAGTAGGATCCAAATATTCTCTGGATTTCCTCAATGTCTGTTGTTATTTCTCCCTTTTCATTTGTGATTTTGTTGATTTGTGTTTTCTCCCTCTGTCTTTCAGTGAATTTGGCTAAGGGTCTGTCTATTTTGTTGATTTTCTCAAAGAACCAACTCATGGTTTCATTGATTCTTTGTATAGTTCTTTTTGTTTCTAAGTTGTTGATTTCAGCTTTAAGTTTGATGATCTCCTGCCTTCTGCTCCTCTTGGGAGTGTTTGCTTCTTTTTTTTCCAATTCACCCAGTTTAGCTGTTAATTCGCTAATATGAGCTGTCACAATTTTCTTTTTGAAGGCACTTAGTGCTATGAACTTTCCTCGTAGCATAGCTTTCATTGTGTCCCATAGGTTTGGGTATGTTGTGTCTTCATTTTCATTGGATTTTAAGAAGTCTTTGATTTCCTTCTTTATTTCTTCCCTGACCCAGTGGTCCTCTAGTAAAGAGTTGTTCAATTTCCATGTGAGTGTAGACTTTCTGTTGATTCTTTTGCTATTGAAGTCCAGCTTTATTCCATGGTGGTCTGATAAGATACAAGGGGTTATTTCAATTTTCTTGTATCTGTTGAGGCTATCTTTGTGTCCAACTATATGGTCGATTTTGGAGAAGGTTCCATAAGGTGCTGAGAAAAAGGTGTATTCTTTTGTGTTTGGGTGAAACGTTCTGTAGATATCTGTTAGGTCCATTTGTTTCATGATCTCTGTTAGATTCATTATTTCTCTGTTTGACTTCTGTCTTGATGATCCGTCCATAGTTTTGAGTAAGGTGTTGAAGTCTCCCACTATTAAAGTGTTTGGATCAATGTGCGAATTAAGTTTTAGAAGCATTTCTTTTATAAATGTAGGTGCCTTTGTATTTGGGGCATAGATGTTCAATATTGAGATGACCTCTTGGTGGATATTTCCTTTAATGAATATGTAATGCCCTTCTCTGTGTTTTTTATTAACTTCAATTGGAAGTCTATTTTGTTTGATATTAGGGTGGCTACTCCAGCTTGTTTCCTGGGTCCATTTGCTTGGAAAACCTTTTCCCAGCCCTTTACTCTGAGGTAGTGTTTATCTTCAATAGTGAGATGTGTTTCTTGTATACAGCAAAAAGATGGGTCTTGTTTATGAATCCAGTCTGTAATCTGTGTCTTTTTATTGGCGAGTTGAGTCCATTGATGTTGATGGATATTACTGACTAGGGGTAGTTATTTCCCATTTTTTTGGTATAGGTGGCTGTCTTGTGTTTCTCTTTTGTTTAGTTGCTGTGGAGGTTTCTATTTCCTCTGTTTTCTTGGGTGTAGTTATCTTCTCTGGGTTGGAATTTTCTTTCTAGGATCTTCTGTAGGGCTGGGTTTATGAGGAAATATTGTTTGAATTTGATTTTGTCATGGAATATTTTGTTTTCTCCTTCTATGTTGATAGAGAGTTTTGCTGGGTATAGTAGTCTGGCTGGGCACCTATGTTCTCTCAGGCCCTTCTAGCTTTTAAAGTTTCTGAGGAGAAGTCAGGTGTGATTCTGATGGGTCTGCCATTGTGTGTGACTTGGTCTTTTTCTCTTACAGCTTTTAATATCCTTTCTTTGTTCTCTACATTTGGAGTTTCTATTATTATGTGTCGAGAGGAGTTTCTTTTCTGATCTAATCTGTTTGGTGTTATCTAAGCCTCTTGGATTATTACTGGCATCTCTTTCTTTAGGTTTGGGAAGTTTTCTTCTATGATTTTGTTGAAGATATTTCCTGGACCATGGAGTCAGGAGTCTTCTCTTTCCTCTATGCCTATAATTCTTAGGTTCCGTCTTTTCATTGAGTCCTGGATTTCTTGGATGTTGTTGGTGAAAGATTTTTTAGTCTTCTCATTTTCTTTGGATGTTGTACTGATTTCTTCCATCGAATCTTCCATGCCTGAGATCTTGTCTTCCATCTCTTGCATCCTATTTTTCATACTCACATCCGTAGTTCCTGTTCTCTCCTCTTGATTCTCCATTTCCTCTTTTAACTCTGACTGTGTTTTCTTTATTGTTTCCATTTCTATTTTCATGTCTTGAATGGTAGTGTTTGTTTTGTACATTTCCTTCTCCAGTTTGCTTGTTTTTGTCTGGAGATCATTCATTGCTTTATCCTTTTCCTGTTCAAGCTGGGTCACCTTGGCTTGGAGCTCTTTAATGATGTTATTCATTGCTTTGACTTGTAAAATTGTGGCTTCTTTGAATTCCTTTATCGTTTTAAGTTCTTCTTGAAGGGACTTTATCACTTTCCATAATGTAGAATTGTCATTATTTTCATATCCTTCAGTTGTGGTGAGGTGGTTCGGGCTGGACGGAAGAGTGTTGCTTTCTTTTGTTGGAGACATTTCACTCTGGTTTTTTTTTTTGATCTGGGGCCTCTGGCCATGTGGAATTTTTTTTTTTTCTGTCTTCTGGACTTGGGTCCAAAGGAGGCACTGTGGTGTAGGATTCGAGTTGCCTTACTCCACCCTTATAAGGAGAGTCATTCAGTCCCACCTCCCAAGTGGAGACCTAATTAATTCAGGTGGTAGAGCTGTGTACAAGTAAGCTCTGAATCACCACCAGAAGGGCCCTTACTAGTACAAAAGTTCGATATAGGACAATTTCAAATATCTCGCAGTTTTCCCGGGGGTTGGTTCCTGTAGGGGTTAAATTTGCAGTTCAGCTCCAAAAGCTTTTCAGCTCCCGCGGCTTAGAAACTGGCCAGTGACATCACAGACTGTGATCTGAATGAGCTTTGCAGCAGAGCTACTTCACTTCCAAGGGTTGCAACCTTTCACCAGATAATTGGATTGTCTCTGTGAGACCTCGGAGTGCCCAGCAGGGTGGGGATTATCTCTCTGCATGGTTTCTGAATCTGCCGGCTGGGTATTAGGTTGGAACTTACCAGGGATTTCTCCTTTTGGGGGATGGGTTGTCCCGATTCCTGGGTCCAGAGGCTTCCTAGCATGTCCGAGAGTTGGAAGGGGCGTCCTGCCCAGGCATCTTCCATAGTCCCTGTGTGGCTGGGTGAGATTTAGAAGGAGTCGTGCCCTTTATACAGCGTCCTGCAACACTTGCCACCTTGTGACTGTTGACCCCGAAATCAAAATATGTCCGTGCCGGCTGCCGCCATCTTGGATCCTCCGAATTTTCTTTAACAGGACAAAGTTATGACATTCAACTTCGGAGGAAAAATAATCCTCATTTTAGTGGGCTGCAAACTGATTTTCTTTTATATACAAAATATTCTGTAATTTGAAAGGGGTCATATGCTCAGAGAATGTTGTTCTGTATAAAACTAATATTGTGAAGTGGCTTAGCTTGAATGTCAAGGGTGTGGCAAGTGTGACACACATCTCCTGTTATTGCATCATTGTAACATTTCCTATCTCTATATGGAAACACATCTGTCTGTTTCTTATAACTCAGAACTCTACATTTTTACCCTGCTTCTGTAAGAAATGTCAACCCATAAAACTGTGTGGTGTATAATCCATTTCTTGACACAAATGACTTTCAGGGAAAATGTCACAATGGCAATTCAAATACAATAGAGACACAGGCTTCTGAAAGGAAGAAACTCCAAAATTTATTGTGAAACACGATGATGGATATTTTATTACGAGGTTCGACATTTCTACCCTTCAGAATTCAGTTCTATATATGAGACAAGTCCCCATCTGACCCTACAATCTGTGACTTGCATTAAAATGTCTCATTCTCATAGTACACTTTTAGATACACAGCAGAGTAATAGTTTAAAAATTGTAAGATGGTATTAAACAGTGATAGCAGACAAATCTGATAATGTTCCTAAGAAGATGCTGGTCTGGTCTTTGAATATGGATGTGTTTCACCTTGAACTTGAAGTCCACGCTACTTCTGCTGCCTCAAAGTGAGGCTGCAGTGCAAACAGGACATAAGTCTCTTCACAGGGAGAAGGAGGATAGTGCAATTACTGCTTTTAAGGGAGGAAGTGACAGAGATGAAGTCTGTCTGACTAACTCTGTGTCAAAGGGCCAATTGGAGCTAGAGGTGGCCATTCAGCCCATCTCCTGCCTTTTAATTGGATATTTCATTTCCCCTGCTAAGTTCCTATAGCTACATCATGACAAAGATGAACTAGGAGACTTTACTGTGCTATAAAATAAAACATTCCCAAGGAAACCCTTAGATATTTGACTCTGGACTAACTTACATTTACCAGGGTCGGGACTCACAATTCTCTGTTGATCTGCAAACTCACCTTCACTGCAGAGGTCAGTGCCTGAGGGTTAGTTAGCTCAGAACCAGTCCTTGCAGCCTGTAGTATAATTCCTCAGCTATGTTTTCTTTGAGTTGTGTTTTTTCCCTTATGTAAAGAATTCATTCTTTATTTTTCAAAGCTTGAATTGCTTTTACTATGATTTCACCCTTCAGAACTGGAATGTGCGTTACTGGCCACCAAGATTTGAATGAAGAGAAGAGGACCCAGAGATGGATGCTTAGAGTGTAATTACAAAGACTACAGTTAAAGCTCATGACTTAAGGGAGAAATAAAATGAAGGCCGACAGATGATGTCACCAAACATTGTAAAATATCAAGTTTTATGGGGTCAGTGATGATGGATTCCCCTCCCCACTTCTTGGGGGTAATAAAAAGCAACAATTACTGTCTTTATCTGTCATCAATACACTGCACTTGTGCAGGGTCATCCATGATTAGTAAAAGTCTCTAATTCCTAAACCTTTTGTCAGGAAGGAAGCAGCAGTGGGTCATGTGTCAACCAGAAATTGATTTTTCTTACCTACTTTAACATCCTTCGTGATGCCTTAAAAAGAAAAGTCATGAAAATGATTCAAACTCAATTTCTTTTTACTTCATATATTTTGACACAAGGGCATTTGATAGCTATTTGAATTGTGGCAATATTGGCATTTTGTGATTAAATGAACAGTTTTGAAGAAACCAATCTGCAAACAACCCCTTCTGATAAACTCCAATGTGGGGGTGTTGGACTGATGGAACAGGAAACAAGTATCAAAAGGCTGAGAAACATTCTTGACAATGGTCAAGCATCTGGAGTTGTAGAATGAGCTAGGACCAGCAGTGAGCACCAAGAATGGCACTTGCCTCCTTAGACTGTGTTCCAGGGACCAGGTGTGGGAAAAGTATGTGCATGCAGGAATCCAGAGACCAGAAGCAAACTTCAGCTTGGGTGTGGCCAGCTGCTTGACCTGTCAAATGCCAGTATATATTTTTCTTCTAGAAATAAGCAATTAACCTTGGATAATTTTAGTCTTGAAATTCAGGGAAATTGAAAAGAAAACATCAAAGGATATTTCAGTGCTGAGATTTAACATTTATTATGATCTCGAGAATGTTGGCCTCCTTTCTTTACTGATTCTGTATTGCAAACCCCTTAGGCATAGAGTGTGGAAGAAAGAAAAGTTGGAGTTAAGGTCCCAGTGCTTAGCCCTACTCAATGTTTTTTCATGTGGAAAAACAGAGAAGCATAAGTAAGTTTTTAACGTAAATGTAGCTCTCACCCCTCATCAAAAGAATATCTTTTTATAGTAGATGAGCATAATTACAGAAGTCTGTTAGCAGACAAAATATGGAAAATGACTGGCCATGGGGTGCCCAAACCAAACTGATGCCCCTGCAATACAGCCCCTACACCTCAGAAAACATTGAGGAAGAGATAGCAGGAAGAATATAAGAGCAAGAGAATCAATGAGCAAGAGGAAACGAGGCCATTAATGTGAGAGGGAGTTGGGAGGACATAAGAAGAGTTAGAAGGAGACAAGATAGGTGAATTCTGTAAATATAATTCTCATACATGAAACTCTCAAAAATTATAGAGAGATGAGGTTTTATTGATAAATGAATCTGACACAGTATAACATACTGCTAAAGCATTTGATCTTATCATGTAAAGATTCTAGGAAAGGAAGCAGAAGTCACTCTCTTGCAATTTTATAACCTATTCCAAAAGGAACAGCAAAAAAGACCAAGGGCTAGATTGGGGATATAAATTTCATTTTTAAAAGATTCTTAATTTTCAGGGCTTAGTCTGGCCAATGGTAAATAAGACAAGAAAGGAACTGAATGTGGATGTGAGGTTTGTGTTTTAACTGACTGAGGAGATTTCTGAGTCTTTGAGTGCCACAAGAAAATGGGAACCATAATGAATTCATTTCCTAAGTCTGGATTGTGCCATTAAGTTGGTCAGAAACCTTGCCTTTAATTAGAAATGTGATGGTGGTTTTGTGAAAATTTTCACAGGAAAAAATGTCCCTGTGGTTGACTGAAACCTTTGAATGAATTAGGGTGGCGTTGTTTTGACCCTGAGTAGGCCACCTGGCCCTTTACTGGGACCTTCGTGACCACAAACCTTAGTATCCTGGGAATGTGTGAAGCCTAGAGACCAGGACTATAAGGGATTCCTTCTCCTTTGATTAACTCACCAGAGCTCAGGACATTGTGCATCTTGGCCAATGAAACATGAGTCAAAAAGTAAAATATCTGCAGTGACCATCTTTGCACTGGGTATCACTATCCTTTCTAGAATCTTCCACTGATGACCATGAATTTCTCTTTGATGTAAGGCCAGTGTGGAACAGGCCATTTATAATCAGAGATCACTGATCTGTCCTCTCAGATAATAGAGTCATTGAAAAAAAATGTTTGGAAATGACTCATTTATAGATCATTACTCCTTGTTGACTTGAATGAATGATCACCACTTCCTTGATATTTTTGAATAGAAGACACATCCAGACATGAAGGTATGCAGTGCTTTTTGTAGAAAATAGAAACAGGAAGATTATTCATCAAGAAATGCAGACAGTTTGGATGGTTGCTCATGCCTATAGTCCCAATGATAGAAAGAATGAGGCAGGAGAATAGCCAGTTCCAGGATATCCTGGCCTGCAAGGAGAGAGCAACTCTCAAAACAAAGCCTAGAGACAAAAGAACAAGAGAGGATTCCACTCCTGCTGCAAATCTCCTCAGCCTCTGTTACCCAGGTCGCCAGCTCTCAGAAACCCGAGTATTCACTTTCAGCTCATATTCCATCCCTCTACTTAAATTTGCCATGACCAAAATGAAACCACTCTTTATTTCTAATGAAGATGTCTGTAGGGGCTGATAGGTTAATATAAGTTAGATTTAGTGAATACCTAAGTTTCTGATACAGTCTCTTAATTCGGGGCATGAAGATCAACTGCTGTGAGCAATTAGCTTATCAGCTTATGGAAGAAGTCAGGTGAAATGAGGGGAGTCTCTTTGGACTGAAAAACAAGGTTGAAGCCAGGTGAAACAAGGAAAGACTTTATGACCTGGCATTGCTTTCAACTGCTAAGTGGGCAGAGCCCAAATTAAGCTGAAGCAGGTGGAACAAGGAGTGATCCTATTTAAGGACAAGTGGATGAGCCCAGAGAGGTGCGTGCTAAGGGCCCCCGATAGGAGAGAGCTCCGAGAGTCCTGCTGGAGAAAGTTCTGGTAGACCAATGGCCAGATCTCCCTGAGGCAGAAGGAAGCTGGTGAGCAGAGAAAGCCTCAGCAAGACAGCAAAAGGCCAAGGACTAAACTCTGTGGCTCAGCTTTTGCCTAGAGGGGTTTGACCTGTCCGAACAGTGGCCTGAACGGAACTGTGGCCAGCTTTAAAAACTGAGGCAGAACGGCAGAGTTGCTGATACGAAGGAAGTAAGGTGGCCTACAGACGCTGAGGTCTCCCAGAGAGAAGAAAGCCTCAAGCCTTATTTAAAGTGAGACTTCGATAGCCAATTTACCCTGACGAACCTGCGTCTGAGAGATCCAGAAAAAGGACTGCTAAGTGCGTTAAAGAGTCTACCCCCGAGACTGGTTTCCTGACGACTGAGGACCTGCCCCAGAGACTGTATCATTCTAAAAGGTTATGAAAGTAGTTGTTATGATTATCAATAGGTTTAGTGGATAGGTTAAAGGGGTTGTAGGAATTTATAGGATTAATAGTTAAGAAATTGTTGGTGTTTGTTATAAGTGAATTTAGTAATAAATAAGTGTTAAATAATAACTTAAAAGATGTCTGTGCTGAAATTATGCGATGTAAAATAATCCACATTTGTATCTGTCTTAATATGTACATGTGCCATGAACATCCATCCGTACATCGATACAGCAAGGGGCCGATGGGATTCCCGCTTTGGAAACTCAATTTGTAGAGAAATGGGAAAGCTTTCCAGCTCCTATTCTAGCTACATGAGTTATTATTATTAAGATCATTTTAATTTTTCCATTGCTGCGTAATTCTGATTGAATGCTATTTTTAAATCATTCCATTTCCTTGCAGAAATTAGGAAGTATTAAAATTTGCAGGCCACAAATTTATCTTCTCTATTTTGAAAGCCCATTTGCTAGTTGCTTTAGGTGTGCAAGCAGTGAAGTTTATGTTTCACTAAACTTGGAAATCACTAGAAGACTATTTTAGTTTAGTCAATGGCAGCTATAAACTCGTTGTCTAGAGTTCTCTAGATTAAAATTAGCACCAAGTATGTGTGGTGACGTGAACATATGTCATGGTTTATGCATAAAGGACCAGGATTGTGTAGATTAAAATTAAAGTAACCCTGCACCTGTTTTCAGGAAGGTTATCTCCTACATGAAATAATAGACTCTATGACTGGTAAATAAAACAAAGGAAAGCAGGAACAACACTAGTCCTTGCGCTTGTGGCAGAAATCATAAGAAATTCTAGAGTATACTCAGTGCTTGGAGCATAGAAGGGACAGTGTAAGTAGCTCCAGGAGAAGTGTACTCCATCTTAGGGCACAGACTGTCTTGGACAGTGGTGAGCCTCACTTGATCCCAGTAAGACAGAAAGCAAGCTTCTGGGGCTTTCTTGGATGACTGGATCACTGGAAGCTTAAGCTGGAGAGTCTCGGTGTTCCAGGCTCCAGCTCATAGGCAGGTCTCCAGGGGAGGGAGGAGGACCTGGCCAAGGAAGATGAGTTTGGGAACCATGAGAGTGCATAATCTAGGGAACATGCACCCAACCCTGCAGTGGCTGATCTCCCAGGACAGGAGAGCTGACTTTGACAAAGAGACACAATACAATGGCTCTGCTCTACTAGTGGCATTTTGTGTTGTGAGATTTATCATTACTTCATGGTTAGACTTTGCACTGAGCCCATTAGGGCACTAAAGAGCTTCAACTACTACACAGGCGGCTGTTTGTTCATGACTTAAGAAGCAGTAGAGAGGGGGATTCCTGGCCCTCAAGAGTTCCAGTCAGACTGACAGCTTCAGTCACTCAGCAGTTCCTTGAAGAGTGAGATGTGGGTCTTGAGGTTGCAGCTTCCTAACACTGGGCTATGCCAGCCAAGCTTCAGCTGCTGCTGACACTTCTTGGTGATTGATGATGTCACTCCATGCTAGAGGTGGCTCATTCCCCCTCAGGGTACAGCCACTCCATTAGTTCTCAAGGGATAAAAGTAACATCAAGTGAATCATTACAGCAGAGCAACAATAAGTTCAAACCTGGAAATCCCACATATTTATCCACAGTTTATTTATGAAGAGCTCGAGGCAGTCTCATAAATATTTTCCTCCTTCTTAAAAACTCTCTCTATATGCCAACAATATTAAGCCATGAGAAATAAAGTAGACCAGGTCCAAGGATACCAGGGCTCAGGACAGAGCACCAACCAGGTGGGGCTCTGTGGCCCTGTTCCCCTCTCTCCTCCATCCTACTTCTCTGGCCCCTGGGCCATCTCAGTAAGGTGCTTTCAGCTTCTTTCTCCAGGTGGACTTGTGCCTTCTGTAGCCCTTCTACTTAGGGTCCTTGGTCACTCTCCACGGGAGGTTTTGGTTTCTTCTAAGATAGGTATAGACTGAAGAAGGAAATGTGCATGGGGGGAGGGGTGTGGGTCCAAGACATCCTAACCTTCATTAGTAGCTGTGCCAGGAACTGCCCTCAGAGGCATATGGGGAGCAGGTGTGGGCCAGTTAGGTGTCCATACTTGAGATGGACTATACTGGTTACATAGCTCAATCCAGGTTCTGAACAGGTTCTGGGACAATGGAAATCTCACAACTGCGATTGGCAACCAATGAGGTAATCTGAATGATACTGAATGGTTAAAAGCACATGATTCAGCTTGAACAAGCAAGGAAAACTGCACTCCAATCTCCCAAGGTGTGGCAGGATGTCTTCCTCAAGCACCAAAGCCTCTGGGAGCTACATGGAGTGGGGCCTACTGGTAGGCAATTTCTCCAGGACTAACACAGGGAGGCAAATGTTCTTGCACCTCCTCTGCCCTGGCTTTCTGCCCTCCCCCTTTCCAGTAGTTGGGTTAGAACCCTTAAGTGGATATGAAGTCTCTTTCCCTAGGAATTCCCCAGCCTCACACTGACCCTTGGAGCTTGAAGGTCACTGGGATTTGAGCATTTTACTTGACTATAAGAGTCCTAGCATTCTTCCTCAGAGTCCTGTGTGCTCAGCTTCACTTCAGATTATGGTGTGGGTAACTGCTTTCTCCATCACATGGTACAGAGCATGTACTGTCACTGCCAGGCAAGTCCTTGTCAAGTGAGGACCACATAAAGGATCATATTCCTAAATAAGCTTCCATGGTCAGGACCT
The DNA here is from genome assembly GCA_907164525.1 of Lophiomys imhausi. Lineage (NCBI taxonomy): Eukaryota > Metazoa > Chordata > Mammalia > Rodentia > Muridae > Lophiomys > Lophiomys imhausi. The sequence continues at coordinate 2,681,712 of CAJQZJ010033660.1, read as the reverse complement.
GCCAACTTCTCAGGCTCCTAAGCCAACAATGGGTGAAAAGAATATATTAGCCAAAGCCTACAGAAATGTTTTTTGTTTGTTTGTTTGATTGATTGATTGGTTGGTTACGTTTTCAAAAGTAGGTTTCTCTGTGTAACAGTCCTGGCTATCAAGGAGCTTGCTTTGCAGACCAGGCTGGCCTGGAATTCACAGAGATCCACCTGCCTCTGCCTTGCAAGTGGTGGGATTAAAGGTGTGTGTCACCACATCTGGCTCAACAGAAAGTATTTTTAGAGGAGCTAATTTGGATATTATCATGAAAATTAATTAAATGTGAATGTATATAGTACTGGGTCTTAGACAATGGGAATTAAAGTTGAATGCTGAGAAACTATATATACATACATATGTATATATATATACATATATAATTGAATGTTTCAACAATTGTCGAGTCAACATTTGCATTTAAAGGATTTCATGTTGAGGTTTCTCTTACCTTTAAAATAATTCTTTAATTTAACTTCTCAAAACACTGAAGATTCTTAGAAATACTGTTAAAAGTGTGTGTTGGGAACATACAATCTTCCAGCCACACTTTCATTTCTTCATGCTTCATTTTGGCATTTGGTTTGTGTTGACAGGATTGCCTTTGGTTGTTAGGGTTGGTTCCCCTGCAGGTTGGTTCCATTTTTGCTGACATTCCTAAGTTTTGAACTCTGTGTTCAACCTAGCTTTACTTTCTATCTCACTTTGTAAAACGGATATTTATTAGAGAATTATATAAAATTATTTTATCTTATACATTTTTGCCCATGTTTGTCCTGGAAGATTCTGTAATTACACAGATTCTCATTCCAGTCAACAAGATGCTTAAAATAGCTTAGGTGTTTCAATACATTATGGAATTTCAGGGTGTAAAACAAAGATATTACTTTGAGTTATGTATTCCTTAGACATATTCTTCATGGGAAAAACAAATTAAAAAAAGGAAGACAAACTGATCCTTGAAGAGGGAAGTCACATTTATTTTAAATTATTACCTGTTTGTAAGCCACTAGTTTGTCCCATATTATGTTCTGGAGATTAATATTCTGCTATGAAATGTGGAATGTTGCTAGATGAGGTGACATCTGTACTACTCCTGGGTGTTCCTGTGTATAAATGTTTGCATGAACTTTTGTTTGTATGCGTATTTGTGAAACTAAAGGAAGAGCCATGCCCAGGCTCTCTCATGTAGCTTCTTGTCAGCTGCTTGTCCCTGGGGAAGCACAGGTGGCTCATTTAGAAGCAGCCATACACTCAGAGAGTGGCTGCCTATACATGGGCTATCTGTGCTCCTCTGCTGTTATCACCGACCCTCATGGAAGGAGCTGTGCAACTCAGCATGTGACCTCCTTTGCAGGTGGCCACCAACACAAGGATGCCTTCTGTCCTATTTAGGCACTTGCTGATGTATTTGTGACACGACTTCTAGGTCTGAACTCTGGAAGTGGAGTCTGGGGCTGTGCACTGAAATGTGTTGTGGTGGCCAGTGAAGATATTATATATTCAGTGTGTGTTGAGTGAGCAAATGGTGTCCTCCTAACATGCAACATATTAGCTGTTACATGTTGCTTCTCAGCAAGTACCAACCACAAGTTCTTAATGAGCAAGGATTTTTTTTTTATAATATCTTCAGCATCTTATGTTCTTCTTCAGCATACATGTCAGGAATAGATGATGTGCTTTATATGTGTATAAGGCTGGACGGTCTTAACCACTTAGTGCAACAAAGATAATAATACATTTGAGACGTGTGCCTCAGCTAGATAATGGGAGAAGCATGTCCGTGCTTCCTGTCTCTGGCTGTGTCTCTCACTCTCTGTCTCTTTAGTTTTAAATATCCGCTAATGTATCCTACCCAGAAAGTATTATAATAAGAAATTATGTTCACTTAGGGAGATATCTCCATCAGCAAATTGCTTGCTCTGTAAGCATGAGGGCCTGAGTTCTGTCCCCAGAATCCACATGAAAACCTTGTCCTTGCAACATGAGCCTGGAAAGAGCTGAGGAACCAAGGTCAGGTGGATCCCCAGGCTCACTGGGAAGGCAGTCTAGCCAAAATGGTAGACTGTAGGGTCAGGGGGAGAACATGCCTCAAAAAGTAAAGTAGAGATTGATTAAGAAAGACACATAACATTCATGTCTGGTTTCTACATGTACATGAGTATGCACATACATGAACACATGTGCACACAGAAACATACAAGAAAAGTGATTACACTCAAACTACTTTCCATGAGTAAAAAGAAAATATGAGTGGGCAGGCTAAATTACTGTATGTGATTAGAATCAACAGTTTCATCATCAATCAGAAATCTTAATTAAAATAGATTTTGAAGAAAAATATCAAAATTTCACTTTTATATCAGAGTATCAGTTTTTGTCTCAACATTTTAAATTAAAATTAAACATGTAGAAAGAAACTATAATATATGGACATAGTGAAGAGAAATGCTAGAAAACCATTAATACCAGGCCACATAACTGTAAGTTGCTTCCATGTGATGGTTAAACTTGCAGGGACTCTAGGAATATCAACATGGAAGCTATAAATAATCTGTGCCTCCTCTTTCCACATATGTCACCCCCTTAAATTTGCAAAGATGGAAATAAACAGCTTGTGCGTATAATTTGGAAGGACCAGGAGGGAGAACAGCAAGGGAAGTTCCAAAGCATGGGTGAGCACGGTGTGCCCTGGCTGGCATAGGGTAGGTGCATATTTTGATGTGTTACTAGACAGTTGTCAAAGTCTACCCTCAGTCACAAGTCTGGTTTTCCCACTGGAATCCAAGAGGCCCCAAGATGTCTTGTTCTATGTGTGAGTGATCTCTGAAATGTGTCTTTGCTTCCCTGGACTCCTAGGAAAGCTTGGTGTGGGGTGATGATCTCTGAGTCAGTGGTGGGAGGTTTCCACCTAACACTGGTATCTGACCCTTGCTTGTCCTCACTGCGGACCCTCTGTCTTTTAAGTTCTACTCTCTCTCCTTCATGTTAGCTAACACAGTCATTTCAAACATTTCCCTCTAAGCCCTGTATTTGCTACCTTTGCAGTTAATTTTGTCTACCTGTCTGCTCTCAGTCCATTCCACTCAAGGTTACCACAAATGAACTCTTAAATGCTGAGGCTGTGGTGTGTGCAATGCCTAGTGTGTCACTCCCAACATCTGTGGCAGCCTGAGCAGGTTCAGTGATATATTACTGTCAGCTCAGTGTGTTTTGTATTCCCCAACCTTTCTCCTCCTCAGTTCCACCCCTCTGACCTTGAGATCTTTGACAGAGAGCTTTAGCAGGTGGGATGCACATCATTCATTCTTCTCTGGGTACTACATTCTTTCTCTGCTGTAACAAAGGAGAGAATTGTCTTTCTAGTGTGTTTTTGCTCTTTGAGGATTTTGTAAGGTACCCATGCTTCCTTCTAGAACTGTCCAAATGTCTTTCCTCTTCATAGTGTGATCTATTCTTTCCAGTTGCCTAGACACCCTCCCTGTGTCTCTGCATCCTGGCCTTTCCTCCAACATTCAGCAAAATGCTTTACCAGTATTTATTTTCTTGGTTACAGGGCAAAAGGTGGGACCTCTTTCCTCTACCCCCTGAGCCCAACAATATTCGTTGTTCAAAGCTGATGATTATAGCATCTTAGAAAGTGAATCAAAGTCCTTGGATGAAGTTTCAAGCTTAGTGTGTAGATGAGGACAATGGCTGCAAGTGGGTTATCACTTCCCTGCATTGTGCTGTCAAACTTATTCCTGGTCCACACAACCTCCCCCTAAAACACAGAAAGTAGGAATGCATAATGAGAAGTCAGACAGTGAAGAGTTTGAATTCCTCTACAGAGATACCTCTGAGTGGGTGCTGTCCCAAGTCTTGGCTCCTCTCACTATTGCAGAGCCAACCAGCTATGAAGCTTTGTCTTGGATGTAGACAAGAGATTCAGAATAGTATACAATTTCAGGATCAACTTGAAAGGACCTTATCTGTAATAAACTCATTTTATACTTTCATTTAAAAAATAGTGTATTTTCATTGTACAGTCATGAGTTACTTGATTAAATGCACTGGGTAGTTTTAGGGAATATCAGGAAGCATGTATTTTTTTTTCTTTGAGAAAAAAAACCACCTTTTTATTAGTTCTTTGTGAATTTCACATCATGCACCCTAATCCCACTCATCTACCCCTACCCGCACACCCAACCTCTACCCCTTCCATAGAGGAAAAAAAAACATCATTGTGGAAGCTGTAGTGTGTCACAGTGTGTCCCAAGTACACCCTTTTGTTCACACTTCTTGACTTGCAAATATTCATTACTAGGACTTGTTGGTCTGTAATGAAGGCTCTGGGTTCTGCTACTCTATCAATACTGGAACCTCACTGGTACACTTCTCAGATATCCTTCTGATGCCCTGTGTTATGGAGACCCTATAGTTTTGGATCTATAGGATTGATCCTTTCATTCACTCTAGCATTTCATCCATGGGGTAGATTTTGGGGTGGGCTAACTGAAAACCCTGGATCTGGGCTTGAGAAGTATCTGAGCTGGTCACCCCACTGGCTTTCCCACTGTCACAACCTTGGGGTTGCTCACCAGCAATCCCAACAAACAGGACAAGTTCTACTCTGCTGCCCAGGAAGGTGCAGGGCCCACTCTCCCAAGTGTTGCAGCCAGTGAGGGACATGGCCAATTATGCCACTCGCATGAGCACAGGGCCAGCTATCCAGCCTCCATTGATGAGAAGGGACTAGGGAGGAGAGGAGGGCATCTCTCCCTGGTCAGCACCACCGCCAAGAAGAAAAGGGACTGGACCCAGCTCTTGCATACTCATCTTCTCAAGGTCAGCTCACTCATTCCCCTGCCACCAGGATCAGCTGGACTATGCTGCCCAGGTGAGGTGCAGGGCTTCTCTCTCAAGTGCTGTGGCTGCTGAGGGGCAAACTCAGCTCTCCTGTTCTCATGATGCCAGGTTCAGGTCTCCTGCCTGCTGCCGGTGGTAAAAGGCAATGGGGGAGGAAGGTACCTCTTCCGTATCCACACCATCACATGGGAGAAAAGTGGTAAGGCCAGCTCTCCCATCCACATGCATATATTTGGGGCTGGCTCACCTGCAACTTCTGCTTTCCAGAGTACTACAGCTGACTAGGGGCAGGGTCAGCTCTCCTGCTCTCACTGCCCTAGGGCTAGCTTTCCCATGGTGAGGGGTGGGGCCAGTTCCACACAGCCCTCAGACATCAACATGTCCCTGAGCACCATCCCAGATCAGGGATGTCCACCTAGCCTTTGGTGGCAACAGACTCATGCTGATGAAGGGCCATGGACCCAGATATGGCTCCTAGTGGCAGCATAGGCCAAGAACCCACCATTGTCTCAGGTGGCATCCCTGGGTACTCACATCAGGTTGTTCCTCACTACCTTCAAGTCTCCAGTTCTGCCTCTCTTCATTCTGCCCACATCCTTCTGTTTCTGTTTCTCTTCCATTTCTTTACCACTTGCTTGCTCCTCTTAGTGACATCTGGGGTCTCTGAGTGTCTAGGCTGGTCTCAGGAGTGGTCTCAGGAGGGCTACCCCCTGATTTTGTATAACAGGATGGGGCAGGGGTCATCTCAGGTCTGCATGGCACTGGATTGGTGGTTACCTCATGCTCTCTCCTCTCTGTCACCTACTGACATGCATGTGACAGAGTAGCCACACCTGCATTGCCTCTATGGGTAGGAGCAAACATTTGTATTATTTGATACAAATCTAGATTTTTTTTTTGCCTTTCTTGTCTTTCCCTGGAGTTCAGAAAATCACTTAAAATTTTTCAGTACAATCAACATCATGATTGCTGTTGTTCTTTTACTGAAAATTTGTAATATCTTGATACAGGGGTCTCACATAAAAAATAATAAAAGTGATGTTAAAAGTTAACATGTGGGGGGAAAACAATATATGGGGGAAATTTAATCAATCAATGAGCAATCACCTCATTTTATTAATCAATAGAAGCCTATAATGGCCTTGACCAAGGAATAACACAGATTTATAACGATATTTTTAAACCAAATGCAAGCACTGCACTTAGAGAATTTTATTTTTGATTGTGAGTTGTGTTTTAAAACAGGCCAATCAACCAATTCAAGAAGTTCAATATTCATTAACTCTCCTTCTCAAGTAAGTCACAAAAAATTAGTTTAAGCAGTATCCTCATACTGACTTCTTTTGTTTTTTGTTTTTTTTAATATTTATTTATTACTTCAGGTTACATCTCCATCACAGTGTCCTCTTCCCACCCCTCCCAGTCCTGCCCTCCCACCCTCTACCCCCGCTCCCTTCCATCCCACTCCTCTGGAGTGGAGTGTCCCTACATTTCAGTCCTCCACCCCAGTTCAGCAGTCATATGAGGGCCAAGAGCCTCCTCATATACTGGGGGCCTACAAGGCAGCCCCACTAGGGCAAAGCGTCTTACTGATAGGGAAAAAACTCTATGTCCATGTTTCCTTGGTGCATTGGTTGTAGTATAGTTATCCTGTACTATATAGCTAAAGTACGACTATGAGTGAATAGATGCCATGTGCATCCTTCTGAGTCTGGGTTAGCTCACTCAGGATGAGCTTCTCTAGTTCCATCCATTTGGCTGCAAATTGCATGATTTCATTGTTTCTGATAGCTGAGTAATATTCCATTGTGTAGATTACCACAGTTTATAATTCATTCTTCGGTTGAGGAACATCTGGGTTGTTTCCAGTTTCTAGCTACAAATAAGGCTGCTATGAACATAGATGAGGAAACTTCCTTGTGATTTGGTGAGGAATCATTTGGATGTATTCCCAAAATTGGTATGGCTGGGACCTGAGGCAGAGCTATTCCAAGTTTTCTAAGATATCATCAGATTGACCTTCATAGTGGTTGCACAAGCCTGCACTCCCACCAGCAATGATTTCTTTTGTATTTCATATGAGTACAAACAGAGTTAACAAAATGGATATTTACATTTTTTCAGTATACTTCTCCTTTATAATGCAGATGTGTTAAATCATTGTCTATGTTCTTAAAAATTGGAAGCTCTCCTAGATTACTAAGAAAATAATTATTTTGCCAAAGCCAAAACATTGTGCACATTAAAATCCCTTATGTAAAGCTGTGCGGTAGTGGTTCACCCTACGTGTCTGATGGTTTCAGTTACTCACGGAAGAAGACTCTAGCGACCCACAGGGGACAGGTGCCTCCTGTAACTTGGTTCTGTAGCTCAGTGAGGAGAAGGGCACATTTTCCAGGGCACATGGCCAGAGCAAGAGCATCCCACTCCTTGTCCTTACTGCAAGAGGGATACATGCAGAGGGAAGCTTTAGTTAGAATGTTAGAAGATAGAAATTCAGTCTGTTCTATCACTAAGTCCTCCTTAGACTTGGGAGACATGTAGGATAAAAGACATGTCTTAGGAATATCAAATGGTAAGTTATTGTAAAATATATTGGGGAGTAATTTCAATCTACTTGTTGTTGGATCTTGTTTTGACTAGAACACCTTGTTCCCTGCATCCTTGCCATGCTGATGACTTATGAAGACATCTCTAGAAGACAGACAGAAGCAAAATGACTAAATATTCAGGCTAGACTATAGTTCTTCATAATGTTTGGACACAAATAACTTGATTTATTTTTCATAGTTTTTGCAGCATAAAGAAAACATACAGGAAGTATTCACCCTGATTTCTGACAGCCTTGTGGCTTCACCATAGGAGATCTTACCTGCCTGCATTTTAAGTTATTATTGCTCAGTCGACTTCAGATAAACTAGTTAGATATCTTTTTAAGTTCACATTATATTTGAGATGTTTCTTTTTCAGAGAAATATTTTTGTAGATTCAAATAAAATGTCTTCTAATAAATTGGAATTAAAACAAACAAGCTATAGCAAAAAAAAAAATATTTTCCTAAAACAGTGAAGACTTATCATCATAGAATGATGTAGCATTATTCCAGGCTTATGCACTTACACATCAACTCAATGCCTTTATCAATATTTGAAAGTTCTGTTAGATTCTTCTAGCTGCAGTTATTTTTGATTGATCTCTTTGTACCACAGAGAACCTGTGAAAGACCTGGGAGAGGGAAGTCCTTCACCCGACACTCGGGATATCACGGCCACCCAAAAACTCGCAAGAGACCTTCTTGATGCAATCGCAAGAGATTTATTTTGGGGATCAGTGCACTGAGAGTGCAACTCATATCCCACGCAGGAGTAGAGGAGTTTTGCGACCCCCAGCTGCCTGAGGGAGAAGGTTTTATAGGGGAGCACCACAAA
>CAJQZJ010033660.1:2634891-2673399 GCA_907164525.1 Lophiomys imhausi | reverse complement strand
GGCTTCACTGCCTGCCAAGGGGATCTCTAAAATTTTCATTCCTTTCACCTGCATTCCTGGAGACCCAGATAGTCTCAGACTCAGGATTCCCCATGTCTATAGGGGCAGTTAGAACATTGGTAGCTCTAAGGCTGGAGACCCAGGCAGACACTAATCAAATCCTGAGTACCCACACAGGCAGTACCTTGTTTCATGGCATGTGACTAAGCACCTTCATGGTACAAGAGACATTCAGCCTAAGCTCTGGAAGGCTACATACCTTCCTCTCACCCCATTAAAATTATACCAGAGTCTTATTGTATGTGTCTCCCCAGGTATAAATGTCTCTAATTCCTGCTGTAACTTTGTGAATTAACAAGCCAATAGAAAGTTAGGAGAACAAAGCTCTTTCTGATGGATTGACAATTGGACAAATGAGTTCTGGAATGCCCAAATACTTTTCTGCCTTCCAATGAGGAAGGTGAGGAAGGGCATATTTCACAGAAGACACTGGGTAAGCCTACGGGTGTTTAGAATTTAGTGCAGGAATTTCATAAGGCAACAGATTTCATGTGACCTTTTGAAGAAATAATAAAAGTATAGGAAGAAATAATACATAGCCTAGGAAGACTGTTCTTCTCATCAATAACCAGCTTCCACCCCTGCTTGGCCTGACATGTGGTACAAACAAATTCCTAGATTAAGTGATAGAAAAGGCACTGAACCCTCCTCCACATCAAATTCAGTTGACATTTTTACTGATATGTGTTATTATCTCTCACTTAAAAAAATGTTTCTTTCTTCTTTGCTTCAAATAAAGTCTTTAAGCGAAGAAAAGTTTCTTCTAAGATAATTGTAAAATAAAAATACTTGTGGACCTGGGAGATTTGGTCCCACAAAGAACATACTTGCTCAGCATAAGGGACACATGTTCTAAGTAATATAAGCACTCACATCCGTGGGCTATCTGGACAGTGGTGGCTACGCTCTACTGAAAACATTCACTGCACACCAAAGAGTATGGCTGCCCTTGGTTTACGATAGCAGTTTGTTGGCAACCTTAAGTGAACTCGCCTTTGATCAAGTTTTTATAAATGCAAGCTCACATCCACACTAAAGAAAGTCTTCTGGGGCTCTGTCCTTTCTACATGAAAGACATGATGCATTGTGAAACTGAATGGCCACTGTGACCATTTGTATGTGCCCATTCTCATCTTCCCCTAAAGTGTGTGTGTGTGTGTTGTCTTATGCCTCTGTGTGTGAATTTATGTGATTGTGTGTGTATGTCTGTGTGTGTGTCTGTGTCTGTGTCACTTTCTGTGTGTATACGCATGTGTGTCTGTGTGTCTCTGTGTGTGTATGTCTGTGTGTGTGTGTGTGTTTGTGTGTGTACAAAATTACTTGACATGCATTAGTGGAACGGAAAACTTACCTTACTCCATCATTGACACCATTACATCAATTTTACAGGCAATTTTCAAAGATGACAAGCCGGTGTATAGTGTAAAAACCTGACCAAAAACCCAGTTCCCTCAATGTTGTCAACAGCCTGCAATAGCAATCCAACCAAAGGCTTTTGACTTCTGCACATCCAGAACATTGATTTAAATGTGGCATTTTTATGAACTTACAACATCCAGATTCCAGCTGCTCTCACCTGATGGACTTTTGGATGATGGTGAAATGAACTTTGGGTACTCTTTAGGGCCTTGCTACCTCAGAGGTAGGAAGTAGGGAGAGAGTCTCCAGGTGGCCTGTAGTTGGGTCCCTCAATGACAGTACCTGGGAGGCCTACTGTGTACAAAGCATCACACTAGCTGGATGCTTCAGTTGATTTGAGGTACTGAGGCAATAGTACTGATGATAAGGCTCAACCTTGTTTTCATGGTGTTGATAATTTTCTTTCTAGACTTTGTCTGATTAATGTATTCCCAAGAGTATGTCCCCCTGGGCTAATGCCCAGCCCTCTCAGTTTAAGACAATGGGACATTTGGGCACAATGTTTGCTCTCACCAATGGAACCTTCCTTCAGGGGTGAGGCTACTGCTGGTCATCCTGTTTTCACTGTCCCAAGGCCTGGGCAAGATTGCATTCTGAAGCACAGTTCATGTGACAACCCCTCCAAATTCCAAAGCCATATGAAACAACCTCAGAACAGTACAGGCTTACATCGTCACTCAGGCCTCAAGCAGCACCAGGGTCCCGGAGGACTTGTTCACATGTTGCACAAGGCTCTAGCATTTTGCTGAGATGGTGTAATTAATTGCACAACCCCAAAGCTGCATGAAACTGAGGCCCTTTCCTTATTCCTACACTGAGCCGTGGCAATTCAAACTGTCCCTTTTTACACTAACATGACAGGAGCTTCTGCTCTCCAATTCCAGTTTTCTTATATGGTTAGCATTTGAAAATAGAGCAGAGTTACTGTGAAGATAATGGCTGTGTGGCCAGTGAAGACGAATACTGTAGAGCAGGAACTTTGCGAAGGGAAGTGATGGCTCAGCAGCCTGCTCTTTCCTTTCAATCCACAATGTAGAAAGACTCAGTCTTTGTATTTAGAGCTCGCTTGAGTAAAACTGGATTGTAAACGTGAAGAGCAATTCTCCTCAAAGGCGTGCAAGCTTGACAGGCAAACAGTGTGGAAAGCTGAGCATCCATCTTCAAATTTAATGCAATTTAGGGAAGAAATGGTAGGTAGAAATGGAAGCAAATAGACCACGTGACTCCACAACTTTCTAGCTCTGTTTTTTATAATTGTTGAAATTGGCATCGTGATCTGCAGAGATGTCAGTGTGAGGCTGTCCCCACAGATAGCCCTTAAATACTGCCTCCAGTGAAAGCAATGCGCAGCTCTCAGAACCACAGCCGATAGATCTTTGTTTCTGTCACCCACTCCTTTGAGGTCATGTGGTAAGACATCTCTGTGATTCCTTCTGGAGTCTGAGCTGCTGAGGTCCTCAGGTGGCTCAGGACTAGGCTATAGGACCATGGCAGTTGGGTCGGCAGGAACGGCTGTGATGTTATGCATCCATCCCATGTGTGCATGAAGGCGTGAAGGCGTGAAGGCGGGTGGCTGAGGATGTGTATCCTCCTCTATTACTCTCCATCTTATCTTTTGAGACAAAGTATGTCACTGAACCTGGAGCTCAGTGATTAGCTAGTAAGCTCCAGGCATCCTCCTGTTTCTGCCTCCAGCCACAGCATGCATTTTATGTAGCTGAGGATCCAGGCTCAAGTCTTGTGCTTTCAAGGCAGACATTTAGCGAATGGACTGAGTTATTTCCCAAGCTCTAACAACATGTTTTGAATTCCCATGGTGTTTGGGATCTTGGTGATGGTGGGTACTGTGAGTCAGACTGCTGTGAACTCTTGCTGTGAGCTTCCTGCATAGTGTTCTCATGACAGCAGTGTGACACCCTCCCTTGAGGGGGTCTGGGTTGAACAGGAACTAGATGTGGAGACTGTGAGCTTCTGGCTGTAAGGAACTTTGACCTGGAGAAAACAGCATGCTGACCAGAGATGTGGATGGGATGGTAGGAACACAGAGCTCTGCAAGGCAAGAAAATAGAAAGAGGGAGGAGTAACTATTGGCAACTGTACTCTCAAGAACAAATGCCATTTGCCAATAGACTTTACCAGGATTCACAATTCCTTTTTCCTTTTCAAAGTACACCTGTGTCTTTCCTCCCAATACTTCAAGTTCTCCCATTTAAAGACTGATGTGTGTTCTCTCTCGAATTGATTCACCTGTCCCTTTCTTCCTCTAGGTTTTGACCTGGTGAAATGTGAGGACCCAGGCATCCCTAACTATGGCTACAGGATCCGAGATGATGGCCACTTCACAGACACTGTGGTTCTCTACAGCTGCAACCCAGGCTACGCCATGCATGGCAGCAGTACCCTGACCTGCCTGAGTGGGGACCGGAGAGTGTGGGACAAACCTATGCCTTCCTGTGTGGGTGAGTCTGGAGAGCTGGGTCAGACTCCTGTCAAGAGCCAGGTCAAAGACTTCATACCACATCGGGTTTGGGATACGTTCTTGGGGAGCCGCAGGGATCTCACTGCTAAGTTATCATGTTTGTATATATGCTGGTTGCATCCCAAAGTAGAAATAGCAGGTGGGATCCCCTCCACCTCAGGTTTCAATAACAAACCGAGGTTCAGCGCCACCACTGTTTACTCTTGGAACCCAGAGTTTATTAAGTTTACTTACAGAACAGTGTGTGAGGAGCTATGGGCATTTGCATGGGTGTCCTTAAAGCAGCCATGCTGGAAGGTGTGCACCCAGAATGCATGTTGACTTCCTCCAGGCCTGTAGATGGAGCTCCACAACCCAGTTAGTTCTTCCCCACCTACATACTCTAGCCCTTCTCTAAGAACCTGCTCCCCCAGGCCATATGGAATTAGGGCAGAATTATATACAACTGGTTGTGGGGAGGGGAGGGTACTCAGGTGACGATCGGCATCCTCCCAGTCCCACCTTCTATGAGGCAGCAATAAACAAGCCAGCTATACCAATCTTTTGTGATTAGTTCTGGCAAAACTCCTAAAACTGGCAGCATTGTGGCTGGGAGGATAGTCCTCTCTACACCAGTTTCCAGAATGTGTGCACATGCTAGGAATGAAGCACAGACAGCTTGTACTGTGGTGTGTTGTCACTAGAACTAGGGCAGGAGAGTGCTAATGGTTGCATGCTCAGCTGTGCTAGATCCAGAGATGCAGGCTACCTGTCAGGTTTATCTTGGGAAGAATTAAAAGAGAAGAGATGGGCAGGTGACTGATTCCTCTTCTATGAACTAATAGAAGCATGCTAGGGCTTGCTTGCAAAACTAAATATAAGCCCACACAATCACCCAAGTAGACTTCCCCTCTTTGTGTCTTTTACAGCTGAATGTGGAGGTCTGATCCATGCAGCCACATCAGGGCGCATACTGTCTCCTGGCTACCCTGCCCCATATGACAACAACCTCCACTGCACTTGGACCATAGAGGCCGATCCCGGAAAGACTATCAGGTACTTGCTGTACAGTATCAGTCATTTGACAGTGGGAGGTTTATTCAATGTCCTTGCAAGAGAAGCAGCAGGCCATGGACTCTATGATTAAAGTCTGTGAGCTTAAGAATAAACCATTCAGCTGTAGCTAAACTGTTTCTCACATGCTTTTCCATGTCTTTGTAGTTGTATGCTCAGCTGTCCACAATAATGGGAAGAACATATGTGTGTTGGTGAGCTTTGCTGTGTAACCCAGTACTGTCAACACTGAGTACCAATTCTAAGGGTTGTCTGTGTGTTTAAAGTGTGCATCAGCTTTGCTGAGCTGAGCATCCATGGTTATCCCCAGGCATTCAGTCTCAGGTGGATGGCCTGAGAAGGCCAGAGACCCTCCTTGGGTTTTTTTTTCCTGCAGAATGAGGCATGATGGAGGAATCTTAGCAGTCAGAAAGGAAAAAGTATGTCTTCTGCTTGCTTTACATTAGCTGGTAAGCCATGGGCCAAAGAAGGCCTCAGAGACCAGCCACAGTTCCAGGTATGGAGAAATAAATTCAGTTTCAATCCCTGTTAGTGAAAGAGAAACAAAGGATATTTTTTAAAAAGCAAACTACAAAACAACAACAATAACAAACAAAGTAAACAGGAATTGTTCTGCTGTCCTGGGAGAAGGTAGAAAAAAAATGCCAAGTTAAAGTTAGACAGATAAAATGTAATTGTGAAAAAGTGAAGAAAACAGAGAAACAGTTCAACCAAGGCCTTCTGTTACAATGAAGACTCCATGGTGAGTTTCTTAAGCCCACAAAGAGAAGTATCTTTAAAGTTCAAATGGATAGTCTGTCCAAGATCATCACATAGTGCAGAAGACAATTGTGTTGTGAGCTCTTGACCATAGCTCTATGTGAGGATCCACTGACTGGATCCTCATCATGTAAGAGGGGCAAAAAAGGGAACTTAAAACTGGGGAGGGAGAGAAAAGAGAGGAAGAAGAGAAGGAGGGAGGGAGAGAGAAGGAGAGAGGAGAGAGGAGAAAGGAGAGAGAGAGAGAATCAGTGAGATGTATAGACTTGTAGACAGGAAATTTAAAGAATGAGAGGGAGGAAGAGGAAGGATACATGTGGGTGATGGGGAGTAAATATCATCAAGATACCTTCTATACACATGGGAACATGTTATCGTGAAACCCATTATTCTGCCCACTTGCTACATGCTAATAAGAGTATACATAACTGTAAGGCCAAACCCCCGCAGGGGCTCATGCCTATCTTCCTCCTGACCCTCAGTGAGAAAAAGACATCGAATCGATGGAAAAAGCAAGAGGAATTTATTGTTCTGATGTGCGTAGCAAACGCGCATCGGAACGCCTACACCCGAGGGGAGGGGTAGGCCACAAGGCTTTCGGTTTATATACATTTTGGCAGAGAAGATTTAGGCATTGGTGTCCTGAGGAAGGGATTTTTGCTTTGAGAAACAGGAACTTTGGTCAAGGAGGGCTTCCCAACCCTGGTGCTAGGGAGTTTTCTAACCCTGGGGGTTGTGTATCTCTTGGAATTTTTGTAAACCATTTCCAAAGGATGGCAGGCAGTCGGGGGTGGTGGTATAACAATGCAATGAGAAGGCCATTGATAAGGTCCGGGTAGTGGAATTTTATAAACTTTTGCTCAGCCTGAGATGGAGGCCTGGGTCTAAAGACTATCTTTTCAATAACTACCTTATAGCTCATTGAAATTTTAATGTATACTTTATCAAGATAAATGATTGATATATCAGGAGAGACCAAGGTAAATTTGAACAGCTGAGGAATCAATGAAGTCACTTGTTCCCTGAGTGACATGTAAGTAAATATGAATTTCTTGAGTAGTGTATGCCTTACTGCAGTGATATAGGGATCATTTATTCCTCTGACAGTAATGAGTAGAAAATGTCCACCATTGTAAATGACTCTGCGAAAACAGAATTTTCTGCCTCTTTGGAGGACTTCAGTGTTTACTTTTCTCAGCAATCAGATTGTGGTTTGTTTTCCTGGGTAAAAAAGAGCAATTCCTTCCCTGAATGAGAGCAGTACTGAGTCAAGTCTGCAGGTGAATGTAAGCCTTTGTTAAATATTAATAAGAAAAGAGAGAGGGAATCAACAAAGAATGGTGTTATGTAATATTAATACATTTTTTAGTATGCATGTGGTGGAAAGGGTACATGCAATGTAGAGAGGCCAGGCATTAACCTTGATTGTTATTCCCAGGGGCTAACCATTACCTTTTCTGCCTTCCTTTTGTTTTTGTTGTTGTTTGTTTTGGTTTAGTTTTTCTGAATCAGTGTCCCTCACTGGCCACCACTCACCAACTGGGCCAGACTAGCTTGCTAAAGAACCCCAGAGTACTTCTTGTCTCTGCCTCCCTAGTGCTGAGAGGAGAAGGGTGAGCCACCATCCTTGACTTTTTACGTGGGCTCTAAGGATCAAGCCCAGGTCCTCAGGCCAGCATGGGAACACATCACTGAGCGAGCGTCTTCCACAGCCTGCAAATGTACAGCTTTTCTAGTCATCAATCTAGTGGCAATCATATACACCTCTGCCATTCTAGAACATTCTCAGTCCACACTTTTCCCTGAAAGTAAGCATTCTCAGATGCATCATCACATCTTTTTAATTCAAAGAAATTAAACAATAAACAAGATGAGAGAGGCATAAGTATTTGTAAATAATTTATGTAATTGATAGTCAACTCACCAACCCATAATTTTGATGAAGTAACTCATTTGAGAAAATAGGCTTGACTTTTGTAAATGGTAACTTGGAAAATAACTAAAAACACATGTTGTACTGTTTTTGTATTTCACTATACTCACAAAACAGGACCTGATCTTGGTTTTAATATTTGCTGGGAGTTTAACAAACCTTAATAATTTCACTGGGTACATAGTCAATATAACTTACATTTTCTACCTGAAAATTACAAGTAAACACAAATGCACAGTTTGTGCTACTATAGGTGGAAGCATTGCTGTACATTTGTGCTATGAGTTTTAAGTAGAGATGGTTTTCATGCTCTGAATATTAATGAGAAGCTGCATGTGGAAATGATAAGAATGTAGTTTGCATTCTCTGAGATAGTTATAGCTGGGCCTCCTTTGAATCCCTGAAAGCCCAGACCTTTCTTGGATGGTGTTTTGTCAAGAATGGTGAGAGGATATGTGAATGATGACTACCAGGGGATATTTGTTATGGAAGAAAGTGTAACTTTTAGCATTTTTTATGGTGTATATCCCCTGAACATGGTACTGTGTTATAGTGAATACAATGCAAATACAGATATAGGTATGTTCCCCCACACTTTCCTATCTCCAATTATTCTTCCTCATCCCAATGGAAAGTTTTGAGGCACTTTTGTTTGTAACTTTAACATTTTGCTCTAGTTACCTTGTCTGAATTTAATTAAAAGTCTAATAACAAGACACTGTAGTGAATTTGGTACAGTTAAGAGTTGTGGGCTACTATTTCTCTGAGACACTGTGTGTAATTCAGTGCTGAGCATGACTGTGATTTACATGATAGAGGTGACAAGATGTGACTACCAGTAAAGGGCACCAAGGACTGTGTTCTGTATCACCGCATGAGTACACTGTGCCTTAGACTTGACTCTCCTTCTGCAGTAGTTCAAGGAGTTCTTTGTTTTTCTGTTCCTGATGGTCCATGGAAAATTGTACTGTGTGATACAGTCGAAGGAAAGTCTTGAGAAGCTAACACAGTAGTAACATTAGAGACATCCCATTATCAACATTGTAAATACTATGCCTAAAGTAGACTTTTAAAGAGAAAAGTAGGTGTATTAATGACTTCATGTTCCCTTCGTTTGTCTGGGTTAGAGTGTCCTCCTGGCAGTTAGTAGATGATCTGGAAAGATCTCAATTTACTTTTAGTTACAGGTGTCTTGAGTGAGGGGTGTTTGTCTAGGGAACCACCAAGTTCATTCTATGGGACAGACAAAAGAATTATACATATTGCAAAAAGAACCCAGGAAGAGGGTGAGAATGTGAAAGGAAAGTGAAGTGACAGTTGAAGAGAAAAAGGTGGCTGAGAAAGAGTAATTGTTGGAGATCACAGGGTCTGTCAGAGTGTGGGAGCAAGAGTTAGAGATCTCAAACAGAGATGGAGAAGTGTCAGCCACAGAGAGAGAAAAGAACCATCAAGGGCAGGGGAGGGGCTCAAGTTAAGGGTCTACTCAGGGGCTCTGGGTTGAACTTTCTATACACTCCACCTCCCATACTTCCTTTCCTCCTCCCTGATGGATCCTGCCCAGAGTTTCTTCCCTATGGATAGACTCTCTTGTCCCTTCAGTAACTGAAGCCTCCTGGACAGCCATGCCCATCCCTGTTACAACTCCTTGCTTGACCCTGTGAAGCTCAGGGCCTGTTAACTGACTTCTGTCATTATACAGCTGCCTGCCATACTCTGAACAGAGTATTAAATTTTATTTTTTAAAATTTAATTTTATTTGCTTATAAAACTAATGCACATATATTTTTGAAAAGCTTTTTGAGAAGAATATACCATCTCCAAATCAGACATCACCACTCCACATTGACAAATATCTCACACAAACCTATATGTGCAATTGGTCCTTGGTATCTGATGGTGATTAGGCCCAAGGAGACCCATAGATATTTAAATCTACCTCATATGCACTGCTTACATGTAACCTTCCTGAATCCTCTCAGGTGCTTCACTGGTCTCTAGGGTAACTACTACACCTATTGCAAAGTAGATGCTGTGCTAAGAGCTGAGATGGGATGCATACTACAATGACAAGGCAGAGAAGAATGTCACAGAAGCAATTAAAAAACCTTCATTTTTAACTTGATTAAATTTGTGGGTTTGTAACCCACAAGACAGAGTGCACTGTATTTGGTAATATGTATTTTGAACATACATAATTAAACATGGTGTCCCTTGTCAGATGTTTACATTGCTAGCTTTTGCCTTGCCCACACTGATTTGGCAAACAGTCTTACAAGAAAAAAATCTTTGTCCATGTTTATGATTAATTCCTTAGAACAAATCCCAGGAAATAATTTACTGAATTAAACAGTGTGAGCATTTCCAAATGCCTCAATACAAATCCTTCTTTGGGGTATTTGCCTTTTTGTCAAATGACACATATGATATAATTTGACCTACTTTAACTAAAAATAATGAGATATTATAAAAAAATAAAAATTTTTACAAATGTTTTCTAACATCTTAGAAGCCTAAGATGTTATAATAGACCTTGCAGGTTTAGCTGGCCTTAACTGGAGACCTGACTGGACTTATGTCTCCAGGTGAAAAGAACTGAAACCCAGGGCTGCCCTTTTCCCCAATAAATATATACACTAATACCTTTTAATATTTCAACACTTAGGTCTTAGTTGGGCAGACTCTAAACTAGCTCATCCAAGTTAACCTAACCAACTATTCCCAACCAACCATGTAGCTTTCTGTACCTTCTGAACCCACATAGACATCTGTCTTCTTCAGTGTCTCCTGTCAAAGAAGACTGCTTCCTCTCTCTCTTCCCAGGGTTCCCTTGCTGTACTCTTTCTGCCCAGCTAATTGTCCATCAGCAACTTTTATAATCCAATCAGAGAGTGCCTCAGAAAGGGCAGTGACCAGATCTCACAACATTGAAATCAGCTTTGAAAACCATGTATAAGACCTTTCTCCAACACTAAGATTTAAGAAACACTTTGAAAACATTTTTCTATGAAAATTCTTAAATTTGATTTGCATAATTATCTGCTGATTTATGGAACTAGCTTGGTTTATATCACACTGAAGGGTTTTTCAGTTAGTAATCATCATCAGATTTCTATATTTTTATTGGCATACCCTGTTCTCTGAAATTATTTAAATATATACCATTGTCTGAATGTATTTGTATTTAAATAATGTTTGTTGGGCATATTTGAGTTGTTCTCCATTTATTCTCTATTGTAAGAAATACAATATAACCAATGTCCTCCCAGCATGTTACCTGGAATAATTTCATGATCGATATGTAGCTATGCTTGCTCTGTATGTGCATTTAGATTTTCACATCCATGACCAAATAGCTATGTGAGAGTGTGTGTGGTGAGAAGCAGGATGTGAGAGTGTAGCCAGCCTCCCCAATGCCACACCACCAGACTCAAGCATCTTAGCCTTTGCCACCCTGGATATAAAAGATTTCTTCCAAATGTCTAGCTCTCCCATTTGGACTTTAGGGGAATTTAAACATGGGTTTGCCTAGTAAGTTTCCTCCTCTTGAAAGTTATTCCTACTAAAACTCCTGCCATCTCTTACATCTGACTCCCTATTCTGACATTAGATGAGATTCTTTTGGTGGGAGCATGACTCAGAATTGAATTTCAGAGTGGTTTGCTTGGTGTCTGGCTTGGTTTCCTCGCTGTTTGATCCCATTGCTATGGATTTGATCCTGTTGTATGGACCCTCAATAAACCCTGTTTATGCCTGTTCTCAGTGTTGGTGGATCCACAGATAGATGGTCTGACCCAGTTTGGGCTATTATAAGTTGTTCTGTGTTGAATATGTGGTTATGAGTCAATTGGTAAGTGTAGATTCAGGTTTTGAGAGAGCATGCAGAACTGCTGGGACCCAGGGAGTCACACCCTCAGCCATGAGACACCAGCCCCATCTAAAGCTATTGATTCCCCCCTCTACAGGGGCATTGGAAGGAACCAAGGCCCTTTCCTCACACCTACTTGTCATAGAGCATTCTGTCTGTTTTCACCATGCCCATGAATTTTGGATTGGCTTGTAGTTCCCTGATGACTAATCATGACTTGTCAGTTGGCCTTTCTAAAACCTTCTTTGCTAATTGACCATGACATCGTTGGTCTGTTTTCCACTTATTCTTATTAATTTTCATGTGGTATTCTACACCCCAAGTACAACATTTGGCTGGTTATCTAGTACACCCATTTATTCTTATATCCTAATATTGCTATCTTGTGATAATTTCACAGGCTATTCATTCTGATGCATCATATTCATTGTTACTCAATTTTAATTACTATTAGAAAATTCAGATTCAGACTTAAAGTACATTGTATCATGTATTTTCTTGGTTGCTTTCTGCTCAGATTGAGATGCCTTGACTCTGCAGTGTTGTCTTGGATTTTTTTCTACCTTGTTTTAGCTTCCAAATCTTTCCCTTATAAGGAATTTTAATTATTTCATGATGCAGTAAGTCCTCTCTTCACAAGACTTCATCTGAGATTTCAGTCATTACTTAAACATTTGTATCTCAGTTGGTCTGTCTAGTTTCCCCTAGATTGATCTGTTGCTAGCATCTTTTATAATAGTGAACCTTCTGACCATTGGCAGGATCTGTTACTTGGTATGTTTATTTGTGTAGATCTCATATGACTTTATCAATAATACTTTACAACTTTCTGTATAGAGAGCTTGTATGTCTTTTATTGGAATTACTACTATCCATAGAATATTTGAGGATAAAATATAAATCGCATATTTACTTATTTTTCTATTTGTGGCTGTTATAAAGAAATGAAGTGTATATTTGTCTTGTATAAATATGTCCATGGTTCTGAAAATTTTTTTCAGTAGGTATGACAATGTTTTCTGCAATGTATTTTTTCAACTTCTCTTTTTCTTACATTACTGCCTTGGCTAGAATTCCAAAATAACAAGATGTGATTTAACAACTATCACGACTCATTTTTTTCCTTTAAACATTTAATCTATACATCTTATTTTTGTAATTATGAAACTTTTAGCTGAATTCCCAAGGTATTATTAGTAGAACAAACAAACAAACAAAAAACACTTCAAAATACTCAGCTTAGCTTTCTGCTTAGTGTATTGCCTTGGAAAATCGCCATACTTTTCTTGTCATTAATGACTAATGACAAGATTCTCTAGTTTGTGAGCACCAAAAAAGACAGAAAAAATAAATAAACCCCAAAAATGAGATAATTTTTAAAAAGTAAAAGGTAATAAAGAAAAAATAAACCGAGAAGAAAATAAAACAGCTCAATTAATGAAACTTAGGTAAAAAGCTTTACCTTTTGAAATGATTCTTAAAACTATCAAAATTTTAACAAGAATAGAGAGAAATGAAGTTGCTAAAAATAGCATGTATTTTTAAATAGCCAAAATTATAAATTCAACAAGAATTAGAGGTGTAATAAAATAAAAAGAAAGTCATGTCATACTTGTTGAAATGGGTCATATCTAGGAAAATATAAATTGGTAATAACTATCCTAGGAGGAAATTTAAAACTAAATGTTTACACACCATCATCCAGAAAACTAAATCTGTATAAAAAGGTATGAAAACTTTGTTAGTGACCTTTATTAACTTTTATGGGATAAGTAATTACAATTTGATGTATTTTTTCTTTTATTGAAAATAGATTTTTTTTCAGACAATATATCCCAATTATAGTTTCTCCTTCCTCTACTTCTCCCAGTTCCTCTCTATCTCCCCTTTCTTCTGTATCTAACCCCCTTTCTGTCTCTCCTTAGGAAAAAAAACAGACATCTAAGTGATACTAATAAAATAAGGTAAGATGAACATGTCAGAATAGGGCAAAACAACCAAAAAAAGAGAAGAAAAAGAGGAGGAGGAGGAGGGAAAAGACCCCAAGAAACAAATATTGATGCAGCGACCCACTCATTTACACGTTCAAGAATCCCCAAAATCAGAAAAAAAAAAACTAAGCCATTATATATAGGCAAAGGACCTCTGTGCAGGGGTTGGGGAGAGAATAAATAGAAGAAAAATAAAATATTAAGATTAAAAAATTTTTTAATTATTTTAACAAAGATTTAAAAAAAAAAAAAAACAAAAAAGCAAAAGCCCTGACATGACATTGTGAGACAAGGAACCTCCAAAGATGCCACTGAGTTCGTTTTCTGTTGGTCATCTACTCCTGGGCATGTAGCCTACCTGTCAGAGAGACTGCTTTGTTTTCCCAGTGAGAGAATTTCTCCCTTGGAGAAACCTAAGTTTTCCTCTGTAAGTAGCTACCAATTGTAGATAGCTCCTTGGTTAGGGTAGAGGCATTGTGCCCCTTCATTTTGTTCTAGGTCCCCATTTGGTGCAGGCCTGCCTGTACATGCTGCCTCAGTCTCTGTATGTACATGGGTCCTGTTGTATTTTGAGAGCCTTGTCCTCCAGGTGTCCTCCATCCCCTCTGGCTCTTATACTCTTTCTGCCTCCCCTTCCACAGCATTCCTTGAGCCCTGAGGAGAGGGATTTAGTGGAGACATCCCATTTAGGTCTGAGTGTTCTGAGGATTCTCACTGTCTTTGTATTATCTGGCTGTGGGTCTCTGTATTTGTTTCCATCTGCTGCAGGAGGATGCATCTTTGATGGTGTCTGATCAAGGCACTGGTTTATGCGTATAGCATGATGTCATTGGGAGTCATTTTATTGCTACTTTCCTGTAGCATAATAGTATTTGGTTTCATGCTAGGTCCCTGGGCTATCTAGTTTCAGGTTCTAGGTTATGCAAGCAGTGTAGGATATGAGTTACATCTCATGGAGCAGGCCTTCAGCCAAATCAGTTCTACAACCAACCATTGCACAAGGATATCTTGCAGGCAGGACACCATTGTAGCCCTATGGGTTCATAGTGATGTTGGTATTTATGTTTCTGCTTTGGTAGCATGCATTCTGTCTATCTTCCAGTACCAAGAACACTAGCCCATATGAGTAAAGGTTCTAGGTAGGCACCAGCTTAACTTTTCTGTGTTTAATGAGTTGTTGAGATATTGTCTTCAGCTATAGGGCCTTGCTGTCAGTATGTGGAGAGCAACCTATAGCATTGGCAATGGTCTGGTTGTTTGAGATTTCCTACGAGACCCCTTGGGCCAACAACTCAATTCGATGTTATCCATTCCCAGTACTGGAAATCTCATTTGGTGACAAAAGATATCCAGTTGGGGCTCTGTCTCTCCATTATTTGATGATTTCACTTAGTTCAAATAACAATTTTAGCTGTCTCTCTTCATATTTCCCTTGCTCCTCCTCTTATTCCCCCTCTGTTGGATCTTTCCATTCCAATTCCTTTCAATTTCCATTTACAACTATCAATGACCCTATTTCCCTTTCCTAGAAAGATCTGTTCCCCAAGTCTTTTACTGTGTACCTAACCCCTATGATTTTCTGGATTACAGCTTACATATCCTTGACTTAACAGCTAATATCCATATATATAAGAGAATGCATGCCATATTTGCCTTTCTGAGTCAGGGTTACCCCACTTAGGATGATTTTTTTTCTAGTTCCATTCATTTGCCTGCAAAATTCACTTTTCTAAATGGCTGAGTCATATTCTATTGTGTAAGTGTACCGCATTTTCTTTATCCATTCATTTGTTGAGGGACATCTAGGTTGTGTCCAATTCCTAGTTATTATGAGTAAAACAGTAATGAACATGGTTGAGAAAGTGTCTCTGTGTTATGATAAAGCATACTGAATATACTTTGGGTATATGCCTAAGAGTAATATTGTAAAAAAAAATTTAATCTGTATTTAGATTATTATTAATTGGTTCGGTGGCTAATCCTTAACCCATTATAAATGAACACACACAGACACCAGGTGGATCTTAACAAGCCTAGGCCTGGATCGAGCAATCTTAGCCTATCTAAGATAGCTCTTAAGTCTATTACCCAAATATGACCCCATATATACATATGTCCCCTTGGACTGCCATTTTCCATGCCATGCCGATGTTCCTGGCCATGTGGAATGAGGTTCTTTTTCCTAACCCACGGCGTGTGTCTTCTTTCCTGATGCTCATGGCTGGAATGAATGTCTTAATTCTCTGTCTAAAGTGCAGGCTTCCTGTTCTAATCCCAGGAAGTCCCACCTTTCTCTGTTTAGCCCAACCTCAGGCCTCGGCATTTTATTTAACCAATCAGAGTCAATGTAAGTAACAGACAGCAAGCAGGACCAATTAATTAACATTTACAATGCTTAACACTGCCCCAGCAATTCCCTCTTTTTGTCTAAAAAAAAAGGCTAAATTTTTTAACTCATACTAAAAACAATAAGAACAAATATGAAACAATCAAGAAAACCATGTATAAAAGTTACACACATAATGTTTAGCCTATTTGTATCAGGCAATCTTGAAGAAAAAAAAATCATCTATCTATCTTAGTGTGTCTAAAGTTCTGAACCAAAATAATTTCTATCATATCCTATATTTATAAACCTAAAGATTTTATTTAGACTTGAAAATATCCTTTTAAATTCTAAACAACTCAAGTTCAATTGAAATTTTATAACTATTATGCCTTCAACCCCATCAAAGACATAAGAAGGGATAAAGTTATAATTTGAGTGAGTAGGAAACATAGTATAGCAGCTTCCAAAAAGAAATATGACAGTTTGTTGCCTAGACAGTCCCAAATATCTCTTGATATCATTGGCGCATCATCTTCAGCCTCTGGCCAAGCATTTTTCACAGACTAAATTGTGAACAGGAAATAAGGATTTTTCCAATCTGTCTCTGCAGAATTAGGACACCGACTTACCTGCATTTAAGCTATGGTCCGTCTTTGGACTGTGTATAGTCTGTTGAGAGAGCAGGGATGTAGAATAGCATGATATGCTAACTTATGTTAGCTGTTGACTGTGGGAGGCATGCTGTTTGCATGTTCTTCCCCAGCCTAACTCTGGGACCTTACATTGAGTAACAGAATATATCTCTTTCTCTCTCTCTCTTTTATTTTTATTTTTTCCCAGAAACGGGATTTCTCTGTGTATCCTTGTCCTGGACTCACTTTGCACACCAGGCTAGCCTTGAACTCACAGAGAGTAGCCTGCTTCTGCTTCCCAAATTCTGGGATTAAAGGCGCGCACCACCACACTCAGCAATTAACAGATCTCTTTTAGGGGCAAAATGCCTCTTGAAACCAGTTCTCCAGTGGGAGCCCCACACCTAAGGAGACTGGCTTGTGACCCCTTTCTCTTTATTAAATTTAAGATTATGTGCATTTATCCATTAGATCAGTAAGGACATTATTAAACTTAACATCAAGGGGAAAATGTGTCATTTTTAAATTCTAGACTGTCTTTAGTAAGCAGCTTTATCTCCTCAGCAGAGTTCCTGCCCTGCCTTCATTGTTTAAACCAGGCTGGTCTAGAATCCAGAGATCTGCCTGTTTCTTCCTCTAGTGTGATGGGATTAAGGGACTAAGGGTGTGTGCCAGTACCACCCTGCTCAAAAATTTCACTTAAATCCAAGATTTAAGTAACTCTGCAACAAAGAAAGCCACTTTGAACTGTAGTGACAATTTGAAATCTGCCCAAAATCTTCAAAAATATCTTATGTTTTAGCAATGCCAAACCAGGAAAATATCCTTTCTACCTCCCCATATAGGAAAATCAAAGACATCTAAACAAAAACCAAGCAAAGAAACAACATTCCAAAAGCCTTAGGATGTCTAACCATGCCGTCCCATGCTGCAATTAAAGCTCTGTTCATTATTCCTTGGAATCTAGTTGCTACTGTATTTCACTGGTGGGCCAATACCAGAAACTCCTGACAGGCACCTAGTACCCAGGGAGCTCTTAGCTCTAGCTGCCATCAATGTTGCCTTATTTATCAGGAAAGGGCTCTCTCTTTGCTTCATTATCATTGTTGGCAATTTAGCATTCCATCTGTAAATTCTTTCCTTTAAGACTATCTTAGTCTGAACTTTCTCAAAAATGATACACAGAACCACAATTGTCAGGGTAAAAATCATTTGCATGCTAAGAGGAACAAACTCAATTGGAATACAAATGTATTGAGGCATTATGAGTTCCTCCATTTTTAATCTAGGCGGTTAATTTTGCTCTCAAATTCTGTTTAGAAGGCTGCCGGTTTTTTAGTACATAAAGAGAGCTAAGCCTTAGCTCTTAGTCTTTGCTGCAAGGCAACAGCTTTTGTTAAGGCAGCCATGTCTTTGAAATACATTTGAGTTCAGTTCCCCACTCTTTGGCTAGGAAACTGTCTTTCACCTGGGCCTTCTCAGGCTGTAAGCATGGATTCTAATTGGCCTAGTTGGATGCCATATATAGAAAAAAACTTTAACATTTAGAATGCTTAACACTACCCCAACAGTAATATAGTTGGATCTTCCCAAGGAACTACCACACTGATTTCCAAAGTGGTTGTACAAGTTTGCACTACTACCAGCACTGGATGAGTGCTCCCCTTACTCTACATCCTCACCAACATGAGCTGTCATTTGTTTTACTGATTTTAGCTATTCTAAGGAGTGTAAGATGAAATCGCAAAGTAGTTTTGATTTGCATTTCTTTGTTGACTAAGCATGTTAAACATTTCTTCAAGTGCTTCTCAGCCACTTTAGTTTCCTGTCTTTAGAATTCTCTGTTTAGATCTGTATCCATTTTTTAATTGAGTTTTTTATCTTGATATCTGCTTTTTAATTTTTTTCAATAAAGTTTGCTTATTGGCTCTCTATTGGATATGGAGTTGGTAAAAAATATTTTCTCACCTTGTATGCTGCTGCCTTTCCCAGATGACCATGTTCTTTGCCATACAGAAGTTTCTCAGTTTCATAAGGTCCCATTTATTAATTTCTGATCTTAGTACCTGTGCTTATGGTGTTCCATGCAGAAAGAATTGAACTATGCCAATGAGTTCAAGGCTATTCTCCACTTTCTCTATCAGCTTCAGTGTATCTGGTTTTATGTTGAGGTCTTTGATCCATTAGGAGTTGATTTTTGTGCAGGATGATAAGGAGTGAGCTATTCGGATTCTTCTACATGCAGTTGTCCAGTTTGACCAACACAATTTGTTGAAGATGCTATCTTTTCCATTGTGTATTTGTGGCTTCTTTATCAAAAATCAGGTGTGTGGATTTATGTCTGGATCTTCACATTGATTCCATTAATCAACATATCTGATGTGCCCACTGTAATAGTGTCACTGTATTGTAGTGGATACAAAGTGTCTTGGCTGTTATTGATTGTGTTTTAACTCTAATGAAAGCATCTGTGTTTGAGATGGCTTTAATTCTACGTGCTGATATCTGGTCTTGTCTTTGTTGAGTAGATGTTTTGCTCCTTAGTTTCTGTTGTCTTCTCTGCTTCTTAAGAAAGTGTGGTGGGTGTATATTTCCTGATAGAGAATTCTTCTGAGATCCTGCCAGGTGTGGCCATTGAAGGTTACAGGTATAATGTATTCCTAGGGATTGGGAGCTGACACAAAGAAATGGAGATGGTCTGGACATAAAGTTCTGAGGGGATTTGTAGGGGTGACAAAAGCAGGATGCTCCTTCAGGATCTGCTTAGTTCCCTGGGAATGGAGTCAAAGAATGAGGAGATGCCTCAAGAGATAGTCTGCTACAGAGCAGGGATGAGACTGGGGATTGGATATGGAGGGGAGGAGGAAGAGTGAAGATCTGAAGTTTACCCGCCTGCTTCACTGCTGGCAGGAGTGGCCAGTGGGTTCCCAGAGAAAGCCTGCTGGAGTTGGGAGCTGGTATAAAGATTTGAGTTGCAGGTTCTATTTACTCTTCATGATATAGACAAATGATTGCAGGTGGATAGTGTCAAATCCATGGCCTTCCTGAGGGATGTCAGAAGCAGATCCATGCTCCTTGTGGAAGGTCCACAGTGGAGACCCTGAGAGCCTGACATATTCTAAATCCACTTTGTAAGGTCACAAAACCATATTGGGGTGGGGGGAGGGTTGTGAGAAAGGGGATACAAGGACTGCTGTGAGCTTAAGGCCAGCTTGGGCTACATAGTGTGTTCCAGGTCAGCCCAGCCTAGAGTGAAACCCGTATCAACAGATAAATCAAAGAGACAATAAAGATAATAAATACAACCCCCCTTTTCTTTCTGAATATCACTGAATAGAAAAATAACTGAAAATGATTTTCTATTTGCAATAGAAAGGATATTACTCTTTTTTTAAATAATTTATTTTTTATTTCTTCAAGTTACATCTCAATCACAATCCCCTCCCTACTCCCCCCTCCAGTCCCACCCTTCCACCCTCCTCCCCTTCAACCCCCCATCCTCTTCCCTTTTTTTTTAGTTTAAGGTATTTCTTTTCCCCCCAACAGCTCTCCCTTTCAGTCCAAAAAAAAAAAAATGGTTCTTTTTCTTATAACTATAAATAGAATACAAAACAACAGAAATAAATAGGCCACAATTATGAGAATTATATGGCTTAGCATATATTCCCGATGTCCAGTCCATATGTATTTGGCACCTGACTTTAACATTCTACTATCTAACCATCTCCATGAGTTTAAAGTTCTATATCTAACTCAGCTTTCACACTAACTTGCCTCACAATTTTAAAAATGTCTTTGTAGATCCAGAATACCCTCTTGATTCCTAAACAACTCAAAATTTAACTATGAGACTCTAGCTATCTATTCTTCAACAACCTCAGAGACCTGAAAGGGATAAATATATCTGATTATATAGGAAGTGCAGGACCTGCAGCTTCCAAAACTAAGAAATGACATACCAGTGGCTGCCTGGACAGTTCCCATTTTCTCTCCATACATTACAGCATCAATCTTCAGCTGTTTGGCCCCATTTCTCTGACAGACATTGATTGTAGAGCAGGAATTATGAAGGACTTACCTACCCTGTCTTGGCAGAGCTAGGCTGTTGACTTACCTGCTTCCAAGTTTTGTCCTTTTTGGACAGCAGTCTGTCTACAGTTGAAGCAAGGGGTTTTTCTTGCCAAGAGAAAGGCTTACCATCAATTGAACCATCTCTCACTGGAGATTCTTCGATGCTCATCTTCTACTTGGAGTAATATAGGGGGTGCTGTCAGGAGCTGACATGTCTCGATATCAAAAAATCTTAAGTTAAGAAAACATCTTTGAATGCCATATTCTGCAGATCTCTTGAGGTTTTTGAAGATGCCCTATCTATCTCTTATATTTAGATAAGCAAATATTGCTTGTCTCTTAGCAACTTGATTTCTGAGTAGCTTAGAAAATAACTGTGATAGACTGTCATAGTAACTAACAAAATGAAACGTTTTCATGACTATTAGTTTCCATTTCTTAATTATCCTAAACAGTTTATGATGGTCAGTAGCAAGAAGCCAAAACTTTACATTTCATTTTTAAGCATTATTAGAAACAATACCTTTAAGAAGCGTTACCCTTAATTTTGTATCAATATACAAAGATCAATACCAATGTGGCCAAATATAATCTTAATTTTGTATCAATACACAAAGATCAATACCGATGTAGCAGAATACAATCTTAATTTTGCATCATTATATTAGTGTGTTCTAAATAGCTTCCAGATCAGAAAATTCAATAAAGAAGGAAGTGATCTAATTTTCTCAAAGCAACCAATCCATCAAAGGAAGAAGGAGGCAGAGGAGAAAAACAAACAAACAAACAAACAAACAAAAAAACAACCTTAGCTGAACTCTACAATCCATCTAATTTGCATGTCACTAAAAATATGTGTGGTTATCCAAATGAGGGAGAATGAATAACTTAACATTTCCTGGACTTTCAAAACAAAGTCCAGGAAATGCAACAAACACAAACATGGCTTGAGTGCCAGGTGTCTTTTCTTGTGCTAATGAATTCAGTAAGATGATAGTAGATATCTGTTAGATCTTAAACCTTGGGATAAATGGCTGAGGTGCCTACTTAACATATCAAAGTAGACATGGCCACCAGGTTTTCCCTGTATCCCTGGGTCCCTACCTGTTATAGGATCCTCCTGGCTGCCATACTAACATTTTCTTTTCTTTTTTTTTTTATTTTATATAAGTACTTTATTTTTTTTTTCTTCAAGTTACATCTCAGTCACAAACCCTTCCCTATTCCCCCTTCCTGTCCCACCCTTCCACCCTCTTCCCCCCAACAGCTTCCCCTTTCAGTCTAACAAATGGTTCCTTCTCTAATAATAGTAAATACTGTACAAAACAATAGAAATAAATATGCCACATTTATGAGAGTTAAATGGCCCAGTATACCTTCCCAATGTCCAGTTCATACATATTTGGCCCCTGACTTTAACTTTCTACCTTCTAACCATCTCCATGAATTTAAAGTTCTATAACTGACTTAGCTTTCATATTAACTTGCATCACTATTATATCCATCTTCTTAGATCTAGAACGCCCTCTTGATTCCTAAACAACTCAAAATTTAACTATGAGACTCTAGCTGTCTATTCTTCAACCACCTCAGAGACCTGAGAGGGGCAAATATATCTGATTATATAGGAAGTGCAGGGCCTGCAGCTTTCAATACTAAGAAATGACAAACCATTGACTGCCTGGACAGTTCCCATTTTCTCTCCACACATTCCAGCATCAGTCTTCAGCCTTTTGGTCCTGTTTCTCTGACAGACATTGATTGTAGAGCAGGAATTATGAAGGACTTACCTAACCTGTCTTGGCAGAGCTAGGCTGTCGACTTTCCTGCTACCAAGTTTTGTCCTTTTTGGACAGCAGTCTGTCTGCAGTTGAAGCAAGGAGTTTTTTCATGCCAAGAGATAGGCTTGCCACTAATTCAACCATCTCACACTGGAGATTCTTCGATGCTTTTCTTCTACTTGGAGTAGAATAGGGGGTGCTGTCAGGAGCTGATATGTCTCGATATCAAAAAAAATCTTAATTTAAGATAACATCTTTGAATGCCATATTCTGCAGATCTCTTGGGGTTTTTGAAGATGCCCTAACCATCTCTTGTATTTAGATAAGCAAATGTTGCTTGTCTCTTAACAACTTGATTACTGAGTAGTTTAGAGAATATCTGTGATAGACTGTCATAGTAGCTAACAAAGTGACATGTTTGCATGACTAGGAGTTTGTTTTTCTTAACTATCCTAAACAGTTTTAGATGGTTGGTATCAAGAGGCCAGATTTAGCCACAAGTGAATAGATCTTTGTATATTGATACAAAATTAAAGGTAACGCTTCCTAATGGTATCATACCTAGACATACTAACATTTTCAGTTCAGGTACTAAGCCAGGCTGCCTTTCCCCCAGCTGTCCTTCCACCAGAGACTCTTCTCTATTTAATTCAGCCATTTAGGTTACCCACCCCTTTTATCTTTTGCCCTCTTGGCTACTGCATCTGGTTCCTCTCTCTCCCCTCTCCTTTCCCCTCCTCCTTCTGCTCACATGGCTCAGGATCATGTTTACTCTGGACTCTCCCAGATGTCTCTAGCCCTGGCTATGCTCTCCCTTTTCTCTACAATAAACTTTCTCCTTTGCCATACCTAGCAGCAGTCATGTTCTTTCCTTTTTATTTCTTTTTTTCTTTCAACATCAACCCTAATTAGAAAGATAAATGACGCATTATGCAAATGAGCAAATGCCTGAGATCAGGCAATGTGTTGGCTGTGGTCCTGCTCTGTCTCTGTCCTTGGACTTTGGTGGCTACACCCTCTCTTGGATGAGTTCCATATCATCCAGGCTTTCTCTCAAGCCCCACACCATAGTAGAGCTGCCTATTTATTTCCCTCTGCCTGGGTCTGAACTCTGAGGTCCAATCCAGGGGTTCCTCTTCAAGGCCACGCAGGTGCCTACCTTCTCCCTTTCTCACCTGGGCCCATGGCCACCCCAGCCTTCTTGGTTGTGAGGTAAAAATGTTTAGAGTTTCCTGCATCCGCTTTCTCACAGCAGTCCATCTGATTTTGCTACATTACAGAGTGGATTTAGAATCCACCAGACCCTCAGGGTCTGCACTGTGGCACCTCTGTACAGAGCACAGAGCTGCTTCTGGCATCCCTCAGGAAGGTCACAGACTTGGCACTGTCCACCTACAATCTTTCCCCTATAGCATGAAGAGTAAATAAGCACACTTTCGCAGCAGATGGTCAATTTTCTCACGTGATATGTCACCCAACCATAAAGACAAAATATTCAACATATCCCAAGAGGTTCTATTCCTTTTGTCTACTCTTCGTCCCTCCTACCTAACCCCCCCCCCCCCATTTCTTCTCATGGCTTACTACTCTTGCTCTTGCTCTTGCTCTCTCTTCTGGCTGCTCTGAATTCTTGGGTCTTATAGTTTTATTTTAACCATATAGTACAGGACAACTATACTACAGTCAATGCACCAAAGGGAACATGAACATAGACTTTTTTTTTCCTGTCAATGAGACACTTTGCCCTAGTGGTGCTGCCTTGCAGGCCCCCTGTGTATGAGGAGGCTCTTGGCCCTTATATGATTGCTGAACTGGGGTGGGGGACTGTTATGTAGGGACACTCCACTCCAGAGGAGTGGGATGGAAGGGATAGGGGGTAGAGGGTGGGAGGGCGGTATTGGGAGGGGTGGAAAGAGGACACTGTGATGGAGATACAGGGCAGCAGAACAGACCAATGGAACAGACTGTTCTGAGAACTATGCAAGTCTTTCTCCTAGGGCGTGTGCTGCCACCATGTGGCATGTTAAGAACAACATTACTAAGAAGCCAGTACATGAAGCTTGTTTGGTGTGGTTGGCATTATAAAAAAATGACCTAGTAGTCTTGGGATGAAATGTGGTCTTTGGACAGCATCTTAGTCTACTTTGCTTGCTACACTGATGCCCGATGTGTTTGTATTGTTGTGTGTGTTGAACTGCTTGGAACTTCATTCTTCTTTGTCATGTGTCTGTAGAACACATTTGATAGGAATGTGTACCGAGCTGGTGGTCAGAACAACCTTGTGACTAGGATGAGTCCCTTTGTGGAGGGGAAGTATGATTCTCACTGAACACCGAAGCTCCGCTCTCTCTTTGCAGCCTTCATTTCATCGTGTTTGACACCGAGACAGCTCACGATATCCTCAAGGTCTGGGATGGCCCCGTGGACAGCGACATTCTGCTGAAGGAGTGGAGTGGTTCTGCCCTGCCTGAGGACATCCACAGCACCTTCAACTCTCTCACCCTGCAGTTTGACAGTGACTTCTTCATCAGCAAGTCTGGCTTCTCCATCCAGTTCTCCAGTAGGTCCAAACATGGGCTTCTTCATTCAATACCAGGGCTTGCCAGGGGCACAGAACTCTGTGTTCATATGTGAGTGAACAGTATTTGCTTAGCATAAATTGAGTCTTGGGAAGAACATATTGTTAAGGAAAAAAGATTTCTATTTTTCCTTTTTCTTTTTCATTTAGGGGGAGAAGGAATTCTAGTCTTATCTGTGACTGGGTTCATAACCAAGATCCCTATGACAAAAAACAAACACAAGAAAAGCTTTGCCAATGTGGTATTGGATTTGTGTGAAGTGGGAATCGATGTAGATGAAGACCTAAGGAAAGAGAGAAAAGCTTGGGTGGAAGTGTGCATGAGAGCAAAGGGTATGACTGGAGGGTAGTCACTGGTGAACCTTGTGGCCCCAGTTGGGTTAGTCTTCTCTATTTTACTGAGCACCTTCTTATGGATGTAGGAAAGACTGTTATGGCACAGGAGAGTCATGTGACTAGCCTTATGGGAGGATGTTTATGTGCCTCCTCCAAAAAAGGGAGGAGGTCACAGGGTGCTTTCCTCAAATGCCAGAGGCTATGTTTTATGGTGGCATGTCCTCAATCCATCACTGTCGAGAGAACAGTGGGCTTAGGGAACTGTGTGTATTACCAGGTAAGGATGCTGGAAAGAAAAGATGACTTCAAAGCTTTGCATCTTTGCTTTCCCAAACCTGGCATTGACTCTGGCTTCCCTCGCTTTCTCTTGAGTCTGAGTGGGGCCTCAGGCACCTGCTGACAAGGGTTAATGAGGCTTTTTTTGCACCTCCCACGTTACAAGTCCTTCCTCGGGTTAAGTCTTGACATCACTAATAGAATAGCCTCTGGTGAATTATTACTGAAAGGCACATCCCCTCACTTGAACTCTTAGGTACTTCAGATAATCCCATCTATCCTGCCTAGCCCATTCGAATGAATTGTTTCCTCAAAAGGATGGAATTGATACATTCTGTGGCAGCCCAACATTTTGGTACCTTCCAAAGAACACCAGACAGAAGTGTCATATAATTTGGTAACACACAGGGGAACAGCCAAACGAATTCTGCTAATACATGTGTGCCCACAAAATTTTTCTCTTGGCCATTTGATGGAAAGCTGTGTTTAGGATTTACATAAGGAAATTTCTGAAGACAAGTTAATGTTCTAAGGGGCCACTGATAAAAATCAAGGTTACAGACTCTGTAATTCCTTATTCCAGTGTCACTGTGCTTTGAGATGATAATTCATTTCTTTCTTTCTTTTCTCTCTCTCTTTTCTGAGATAAGGTCAATCTGAAGCATGACCTTGAACTTCTGATCTTCCTGTCTTTACCTCTCAAGTGCTATGGTTACAGTTATGAGATTATGTGGTACTGGGATTGAAGCCAGGGCCTCTTCATGAATGCTAGGTGTATACTCTACAGACAGAGAAACATCCATAGCCTCTGGGGTGACATCATTGTACAGAAGTACCTTCTCTGGGAGGTGGAACCTGTCTGAAGAAGCTTCCTCCCAGTGACCATCCAAGCTTGGAAACAAACAAAGTCCTCTAGTGCACAGTTGTGCCATTTGGCTTTCTGTTGTATAAAATCATCCTTTGTCTTTGGAATGTGCACTAAGTCAGTTGGTAATTGCTACACTCTATTTAGCAAGCAGCAAGATCCACGAGGTTGCAGGTGATGTTTCCTGCCTTTTTCCCTTTTCTATATACCAGGCTTCTACATTTTCAGCAGACTTTGTGTGCTGCAGTACTTTTAAGTTCACTGAAAAATTAAAGAGGAAGTGCAGACTTCTCATAGACTTCTGTGTCCTCCGTTCCCGGTGCACTGGCTTCCTAACTGTTCTTCTGGAGAGTGATAGTTTATCAATTCATGGGTCCTGCCGACATCTCATTGTCACCCAATGCCCCAGTTCATGCCACCACTTGACTGGCTTTTGTCACAGGTGTAGACCAGAGGGTAGATATACATCACCACCGACAGTGTCATTCCACATAGTAATTACCTACAGCTGGCTGGAAAAGTACTTTCTGCCCCACCCTAGTCCCTGGACATCCCTGATCACCTCCTTATCTTCAGTTTACCTTTCTCAGATGTGGCACAGCAGTAATCATGTGTCACACAGCCTTGTCCCATGGGACTTCTTTCTCTTTGCACCACAGGGCTGAATTTCATCCCTGTCTTTCCAAGGCTGGGCATCACACTTTAAGAAATGAGAGCAACCCATTATGGGAAGAGCTTTGAGTTTATGTGTCCATCACCCACCGACTGAAAGATGTCTCAATAGTTTTCAAGTTTGGACAACTATGAATACAGCTGCTGGAAACTTCTATGTGCAGGTTTTTGAATGGATGCAAATTTTCAGTGTAGTTTGGTAAATGTCACAGTACTCAGTCACATAGTCTGGGGTACTTAGCTTAGGCCTTCTCTCCGTTTTAAAAAATACTTCCACTTTAAAAAAAAAGTATAATTCCTAAGATCCCTAATTTTTCTATATTCTTTTATAATTCTCTATATTCAAAGAATATATTCCTAATTTGGGGTAGAAAAAAAAGACAAATTTTGAACATCATAGATACTTTTCCTCTGTCCATATAATAAATTAATACATTGCTAAGAATATGATGGTAAAATACACCTGCAGATATTTACAGAGAAAAGAAACTTTATCATGTCATTTCACAGAGTTCCCATATGTATTACTTTGCAAGATGTGGAATTATAGACAATAAACTGAGTGTTGTTAATTCTGTATGATGTATGGAATTATACATCTCCACACAGGAGAGAAGATATATAAGAGGACAGGGCATACAAAGGAGAGCACAGGCAAGCACATGAGAGCAGAGACAGCCAATGGGGACCCGGAACAGGCATGGGAAATACAAGAGATATAGGTGAGGCATATAGAGAACCAGGACTTAGGCACATGGTGAGCAGCAGCATATACCTAAGAGCTCAGGCATGGAATGAGATGGGTGCTTTTACTAAATACTTAGAAAGTGATATGTAGCCTGTGAGTAAGATGACAAGCTAGAAACTGCCTCATTATGGGCCTGTGAAGGAGAGAGTCAAAATGAAACACACACACACACACACACACACACACACACACACACACACACACACAAACCCTCAGTTCCAAAGAGGGACACAGAGGGTAGACTTCAGAAATCCACCAGTGATGTAAAAGGATAGCTGAAAACTGCAATGCATAGTAAGAGGTAGGACAAAGACACAGGCAGCCATGTTCCTGGCAGTGGAGGGAGACAAAAGCCATTTCTAAGTTCAGATAAATTCCTCTTGCTGTGTGTCCTGAGTTGCAGAGAAGACTTTGAAATTAAACAGAAGAGCTTTTCAGAGCAACAAGCTTATAAGTAACAACACAACATGAGAAGACCAAGCTTCATGACAGAATCACTCTTCTAAAGACCATAACTGGTCAGCTACTACAGGCAAAGATCCCAACACAGGGAAAGTACCAGGTGCAAGTCCCAAAAAACCTGCTGGAGACAAGACACATTCAACCCAGGGCCGGGAGGGGAAGGCCAGCAATGAAGGAAAAAGTAAGCAAAATGCACAGGAAAATCAGAAGATGGATAGAGAAGTCAAAAGCCTGAAAAGGAAATTCAATAACAACAAAAATAGATAATTAAAATCAAATAGAATCTTTGGAACAAAAAAATTCTTTTGACACAAGTAATAAACACTATGAAAAGGCATCAAAAAGAAAGAATACCAGGATTGGACCAGGATTGAGGACTAAACTCAACACTCATAAGAATCAAATAAGTGAGTATACTCCCAATGTCTAAGAACTCTGAGATATGATCAAGACACAAAACTTGAGAATTTATGGTCCAGAATGAGCTGAGACAAACATTTAAAGGTGTAAAGAATCCATTCAATGAAATTGCTCAAATCTGGAGAAAGAAATGTATATACAAATACCCCAAATAAGTAAGAAAAGAGAACTTCTCCCTGCAAATCATACCCAAGATGTAAAATGTACAAAGCAAAGAAATAATATTAAAAGCAATAGAAGAAAAATCACCACCCATCTATGAAGGTGGAGACATCAGATCAAAATTATCAGCAATTCTCCAAACAAGGAAAGCATGAAATGATATAATCAAGCCTCAACAGTAAGCAGCTGCCAACCGAGATTGCTGTATCTATGAAAGAAAGCTTTTTAAAACTGATAGAGAAATAAGAGCATTTAAAAACTACCATAAATTCCAGCAACCCATGACTGTCAAACCAGCAACGCAAGAGATGCTAGAAGGAATGCTGTTTACAGAGAAAGGAGACAGTCTCAATAATTCAAGCATAGGGAAGAGCAAATGTCCTGAGTGGAACCTCTGAGCAAATGAGAGCCAGGGCAGAATCTATCATGGCCAACACAGTAATCCAGCAGAGCCCAGAGAAGCTAAAGAACAAACAAAGTTCTGCCTGTGTCAGTTGGGTCCTCTAAAGGAACAGAACTGATAGAATGGGCTCTACATTCAGGAGGGATTTAGTTAGACTGGCTTCCATGATACGGCCCAGATAGACCAATCATGGCCGCCTTACACTAGAGAGATCAGGAGTGTGGTAGTTACACAACATGTGAGGCAACAGTTTCAATTTGGTAGAGACGGCCTAGGAGATTCCTGGAGGGCATCTGATCTTTGGAACCCCAAAACACTGTTTCTAGTACCAGTGTAGGAAGACTGCAGCAGCAGGATAAGTGAAGTTGCCAGAAGGCAGACAAGCAATCAGGAAAACAGCAATGGTTTTGTCCATTTGCTTTTATCTGGGCTGCTTCCAGAAGGTGCTATCCACATTTATGGTGGGTATTCCCTCTTGAAATAATCCAATCAAGAGAATCCCTCATAGGAGCTCTGATGTTTTTACAATTGCTCTATCTTCTTGATGGTTCATTTGTTTTTCCCTTCTGAGTAATTTTGATTTGAAATCAACTTTATCAGATGTCATAAATAACTGTAATGGCTTATTGGTTTCTGTTTACTTGATAGCCTACCATCCTTTGATTCTCATTGGGTGTCTTTAACAGTTGCATGTTTCTGGGAACAATAGATTTTGGATCTTCTTATTGAGTTGAAGTCTGCCTATTTTATTGAGCCATGGCTGAAAGAATAATCCATAGAGCCAATCAAGCACTGAGATAGTTCTTTGAAAAATAAGACTGAAGATTTCCCAGCAAAAATAATGAGAAGAAAAAAAAAACACTAACACTAATATAAAATCAGAGTGAAAAATGGGGAGGTTACTACAGATTCCAGTGAAATCCAAAGAACTTCTAGGGAGCAATTTGAAAACTTACATTCAAAACATGGGACAATCTAGACTAAAGAAATGAATGTCTAAACACATAGGACTTATCTAAATTAAGCCAAGATGATACAAAGAGCTGAAGCAGATGAATATGTATCAGTGAGATTAAAGTAGTAATTAAAAGTCTCCTCACAAAGAAAAGGTGAAGACCAGAGGGATACCTTGATGAACTTAAAGAAAACCCTGCACCTGTGCTCCTTAGGGTGCTCCACAGAATAGAAAAGGAAGGAACATAAGCAACCTCTGACCATTATAATCCTAACACCACACATGGAGAAGGCCACAACAACCAAATAAACTATTAACTCATGTAGCTAAAGTATATAGCTATAAAAATTCTCCATAAAATTTTGTCCTGCAATTAAAATTCAAGAATACATTAAGGTCATACACCACAACCAAATTGATTTTCTCCAAAGATGCAAGGATGGTTACATAGACATGAAGAAGTAAGTATGCTTCAGCAGATAATGCACTTACAGGAAGAAACTTCATGATCATTTCAATCATGCAGAAAAGACCTCTGATGAAGTTCAGCATCCCTTCGTGATAAAAGCTCTGAAGAAATTGTCAACAGAAGGAACAAACTTCATCATAAGAAAGGCTGAGTTTGACAGTATTGTACTAAGTGGGAGAAATGTCCTGAAGGAGACAAGGCTACCCACTTTCTCTCTCTTATTCAGCATAGTCCTCACTGTCTTGGTTAAACAAACAAACAGAAAGAATATAAATAGAAAATTAAGAATTCAAATTATCCATGTTTGTAGATAACAGGATCCTATATTTAAGAGACTTCAATGACAACAAACTGCTGTAACTGATAAACACTTTTACTAAAACCAATACAGAGGATCAATACCTCTTCTGTGTACTAATATCCAACTTGCCAAGGAAGAAATTAGAAAATAGTCTCATTCATAATAACTTTGGAACATCCATAAAATATAATAAATGTAACCAACAGGGAGAAAGACTTCTACAACAAAAATTTAAAGACACTGAAGAAAGAAACTGAAGAACATACTAGAAGATGGGTAGACCTCTCTCATGACCATGAATGGGCAGAATAACTATTGTGAAAATTGCTATACCCCTAAAGAAATCTGCATATTTATTGCATATCCTGCCAACATTCCAATGACATTCTCCATGGAAATATATAAATCAATACTAAAATTTAAATGGAAGAAAAAGAGGCAGATAGAAGCTAAAGCAGTCCTCAGCAGAAAGATCAATGCTGGAGATAGTATAAGAGCTGATCTCAAACTATATCACAGAATCATAGTAACAAAACAGCATAGAAATAGCAATGTAGGCAAGGCTGTGCAGTAGTAAAGAAGATCAAGAAATAAACATACACAACTGAAATCATTTGAGTATTGACATTGGTGTCAAATCTTGCACTGGAGAAAAAATAGGCTGTTAAACAAAAAGTGCTAGGAATATTGGATTTCTACATGTAGACCTGCACCTCTCAGCTCACATAGAAATCAACTCCAAGTTCATTAAAGACCTTAACTAAAATATATGTAACATTTAGAGGTAAACATAATACTTCATGACATAAGCATAGACAAAGACTGACTGAACATGACCCTGATAGCATAGAAATTTGTCCTATGAATTGACAAATGGCATAACAGAAATTTCAAGAGTTTGCATACCAAAGGA
Source organism: Lophiomys imhausi (assembly GCA_907164525.1). Classification (NCBI taxonomy): domain Eukaryota; kingdom Metazoa; phylum Chordata; class Mammalia; order Rodentia; family Muridae; genus Lophiomys; species Lophiomys imhausi. Next base: position 2,641,467 of record CAJQZJ010033660.1, on the reverse strand, counting down.
AATAGTCACCAGCATGAAGAAACAGCCCTTAGAAGAGGAATAAAGTATTGGCCAACTACACATCAGAGGATTAATCTCAAGAATATATAAATAATTAAATTGTTTTAAAATCCAATCAAGAAATGAGCTAATGAACTAACCAGCTCTCTGAAGAAGTTATACAAATGGCCAACAAATATTATAAAATACAAAACACAACCTCTTTGATTCCCATATCACACCAATCACAATGGATAATGTTGAAGGACTTTAACACGTGTGATGTGGTCACTCCACCTCTTGCAAATGACAGAACTGCCTCAAACATCTCTACAGATACCTTAGCAATACAAGTCCATGTGCAGGCTTAATGCTGAGGACCCAGCCCATGCACAGCTGAGAGGAAAGCCTCTCTACCATGGGCTGGTTATCAGAAGTTCTTCCTTAGTCTCCTTGGCTTTGAGTGCTGAAGAACACATTCTGCCCTTTCACACAGAGTGTATTCCTTTGTCGGCCTGTCCTGTAGTGTGGGTTCTTACAAACTTGAATTATTATTCATTAGTGTCTACTATGGTAAGGCCAGTTGAAAACCCACCAGAATTTCTTCCTTGTATGTACTTACTCCTTTATAATGAGCACGAGGTATCCTATTATTAATAGTTTTGAAAATTATTACTAATGAACATTTTCACCTGCTTTAAAATAATGCTAAGGGTCTAGGGCTCAGTTAGTAGAGTATTTGCCTGTCATTCATGGAGGCTGTGTTCAAGCCTCCACATTGTGTAAACTGGGCATGGTGATTAGAGCACTTGTAGGCAGCGGCAGGAGGATCAGGAAGTTCAAGGCAAATCTCAGCTACCTAGTGAATTTGAGAGCAGGCTGAGTTACAAGAGACCCTATCTCAAAATGAAATAGAATTGAATGGGATGACATAGAATGGAATGAAAAGGTAAATAAAATAAAATACAAATATTGAGCTAGGAACATCATTCCCATAGCTGCTGCTGCTTCAGTGTATGATTCTAGGCCCCAAAGGAAACAGAAGGTGTTGCACATTTCTTCACTTCACCTAAGACAAAATTCCGTCCTCAGGGAGATGAACCATGGGTTCTAGGAAGGTACTAGCCATCAAATGTCCATGGTCCCGCCTGCTTAGCATAGCATGTAAAGTACAGACATACTGAGTACTGCAATTATGTTCACTGTAATCAGCCAAACACTTCCCATTACTGTGTAATTACCATTTAACCATGCATGAGACACAACAAAGTGGAGTTCATTGCCCCAAACTGACCTTCTCTCATGGGTTAAGTCAGCATGGACTGTTTCTCTAGTGCCTGACTAGAGCCACCAGCCTTTGTACTCTGGGGAAAATGGTGGGAGTAGCTTGCAAAATCCGACTCTGCTGGATCAATTTCTTGATAACTAGCGGTAGTGGCTGAGGGCTACGTGACTGGTCTGTTTAATTTACTTTATTGAAAGATAATTTAATAGCTGTGTTTTCATTTAAAAGTAATTGGTTGTTTACAACAGGTGGAGCCTTTGGCCCTGCTAATTGCTGAATGAGATAGGACTGTTGTTAGAAGAGAAACCATTAGAAACTGGAGGCTTGCAAGCTGAATTTCCATCCAAAGACAGCAAGTGACAAGTGCATCTGCAAAGATAGCACCTTTCTGCTTCCTTAGAACCTTCCATAATGTTGTAGAGAGTAGCCAACACAGTAGCGGATCACTACCTGTAGACAAGTTAGGGTTAAATAGAGTTACATCATCCTTTTAAAAATACTTATTTTAATGTGTGCGTGTGTCTGTGTGTGTTCACCTGAGGGTATGTATGCTCATAACAAGTGTGTAGGAGCCTGCATAGGTCAGAAGAGGGCATCAGATCCCCTGGAACTGAAATTAGTTGTGGTCATGAGCCATCATGGGTGCTGGAAACCAAACCTGGATCGTCTGAAAGAGCAGTAAACAGCCTTAACCTCTAGGCCTCTGTCCTGTGTCATCTTTGATGTGCCAAGTCACATGGTCTCTGGAATAGACATGCCTGCAATGTGCATTGAACGATGGAGACAATGATGCTCAAGTTCTTGATCCTAGTTCTGTGGGATGCTGAAGTCTTAGCTGTGCTTCATCTCATTGACAATGCTTATGCCAAACGAGAGGTGAGAAATGAGTCACTCCATAGCCCTCCTACTTTTGGTTCCACCTCCTCTACTCAGTGGTCCTCAACCATTTTGTCATGTACAACCTGCAAGTCTTTCCCAGTATATCCCTGTCAACTAGACTCTCAAACAGCTTCCTCAGGACCTTGATACTTTGGAAGACCTTGAGGTCTTCCCTTCTTGGGATCCACTTGTGTTACTGTCCATAGTAATCCCTGCCTTCCTCTCTCTCTTTCAATCATTCAGTGTCCCTTCTCTCCTCTGCCCTGGATATCTGCCTGTCATCTCATGTAAGGAATCACTTGGGGCCACCTGCTCCTCTCTATATTCATACAATCATGAAGTCAATAACCAAGCTTAGACAAAGATCCACAAGAGGATTAGCTGTAGCCCATACCTGCTTTGTCAACTTATAAGATGTCAATTAATTAATATGCAGATATCTAAAAACCAACATGACCCACACTGCAGACTTTCCATACCATTGATATAAATTTCCAAAAGGGTGAGAGGCTGGTCTCTATCACACAACTACCTTATTCTAGGCTCCATCAAAAAGAACATCAATTCATGGAACTAAGTGTAATCACATTGAATTTGGTTTCAGGAAAATGTAAAAAAAGAAATAATTTACCTTGGGTGCCATTTGTAGGAATAATTAATTAAATTGTTTAACAGTATGTAGATTATATTTAATTGGTTCATTGGTTGTTAATCCTTAACCAGCCAGTATAAATGAGTACACACAGACATCACATGGATTTTAACAAGCCTTGACCTGAATTGAGTAATCTTGGCCCACCCAAGCTAGCTCTTAATTCTATTACCCAAATATGACCCCATATATACATACGTCCCCTTGGATTACCATTCTCCACACTATTCAGATGTTCCTGGCCATGTGGAATGAGGTTCTTTTTTCTAACCCATGGTGTGTGTCCTCCTTCTTACTGCTCCTGGCTCGAATGAATTAATCCTCCATCTAAAGTGCAGGCTTCCTGTTCTAATCTCAGAAAGTCCCACCTTTCTCTGTCTTTGCCCAGTCTCAGGCCTCAGCATTTTATTTAACCAATCAGCATCAATGAAAGTAACAGACAGCAAGAAGTACCAATTAATTAACATTTAGAAACCTTAACACTACCCCATCAGGAAAGCTTTTATTTTTCCTCAAAGAGCAAATCAAACCAAACTAATCCTGCTCAGAAGAGCCTCCAGCTTGCCAGTTATGGTAGAATGTGAGGTCACCAGTCTCTAGAATAAATTCTGAGTCTGCTATGTGGCTTCAGAGTGTTGAACCCAACTTCTCCTTATTCTGTCCTCACTCACAGTCCACATTCTGTTTCCTGGCCTTTGAGCCTACACTGTACCCTCCACAGAACACCTGTTCCTCTGTCACTCAGTCATTTCTCCTACCTGCTGGGGCAGTCACTTCCAAGTTGCACATAACTACCACTCCTTTGAGGAAACTTAAGAGCAATGGGAGACTGCTTCCCGTGAATCCCATTCTTCTTCAAGCATTCATCATCATTATTCACACAACTGTGGCTGATTTTCCCTTATGTTCAGGAATATTGACTTGGGACCTACACATCTGTGCTTACTGCCTATCTCCTGATGACACGTGATGCCATTTCATCCTCAGTTTCTTATCTAATGCATGCTCTTGGGCTAATTTCTCCTTATTTCTTCCTTTCCAACTATTGGTTCTTATGATACTATGATTTTTCTAATGGGTGTTTTATGTTCTAATATGCACAGTTCTTAGAGAGCTCTGATTACTGAAGAATCCCCCTTAATGAGACATATGTGAAATCACGTCTTAAAGAGGCTTGAAGACCTTTTTTTCTCAGAATAATGTACACTCTCATTCAGGTGGTTAAAAAAATCACTAGGGGTTTCCTAATTTTTTGCAGAGAAAATAGGATATATGCATGTATACATACATGTATATGCAATTGAGCAGCATGTATAATATGCACATAACTATTAGCATAATAAAACTCACTGGCATTTACTATGAACCGTGTGAGAGTAGAGGAATCTCAGATGTAGATGCACACTCTTCATAGTTATGTAATTTTTAGACTAGGCAAAATGAGCCCACTCCTTGTGGCTGGGCATGGCTCCATTTGCTGAAGCTCTGTGACCTCAAGTACATATACCAGATTCCATTAGCATCTGTCTCCTAGTTAATTAGGCTAAATTAGGACTTAACACTCTTTTTACTGCTGCACACTTTTAGTGAGCCTGCCCACAAAGGTGAGGACACAAAGGCACTTTGATGTGTTTCCTCCAAACACTGGATTGTGATTATTTATTCTCAGTTCTGGAGGCACACTGACTCCAGGGAAGCATTATGTGATAAACGATTCAGTCCACGGTTCTTAAATTAGATTTCCCCCTCTTTTTGGCCTCCTGCTTCACAACAGTCAATTCAAACAGACAACTGAGCGATTCTCCTGATGCCTGCTTGGCAGGACAGCCACAAGCCTGCAGTTCTGACCGAGAATCGAGAATCGGGAGGAGCAGTAAATACCCAAATACCGTGTTACAGTGCCAGGGTTACTGGGCCGGCAGATATTTGCATGCTCCTGACATTGTGAACCAAACACCTGTTACTAGTGGCACATGGGCTGATTACAGGATGCTTAATGGAAGCCTTTAATGGTTTCCTCACCTCCAGTCCACCTCTGTCAATAAAAGCTTTGCTGTTGCCTGCAGCAACTAGAAAGCTGAAAATCAATGTAACTATAATCAGAGATGTGAATAAATGTTTTCAAGGGGGTCTTTGCAAGATAAGAGTTAACGTTTCCTACTCTTTTGATTTTATTTGTTATGGGGAAACTAAATCTAAGTAACTAAACAAAGATCCTTGTAGTTCATGAGTATGGAAGTCTGTAATTTGAGGACATTAAAAAATTTTATGTTAGCATTTTTATTGAACATAAAGCATTTTTTAAAAGCTTAAATGGCATACAGTTTTTAGATGCCAAAAAGCTAAAATATTTGGCTTTCTAAAAGTGTTTTTTTTTATTTTTGATGTGATAAAATGAAAATTGCTAATTAATTTTTTGTCTCTGCTTATTTATAGCTGCCTTTTGTAAAGTAGCTTGCTTGCTTGTGTTCATAATGGGGAGGGAACTGTGAGAAAAATACAGTGAATCCAATAGATGGACGTGGCACAGAGAAACCCACTTTAAAAAGAATCAACTGCTAATCTCTTGTGTCCCAGTGTTTGACATGATCTAATTTGAACAGCCACATAGTGTCCTATGTAGAAGGCATCACAGTATTTATTTATAAGAATAGAAAACTAATGACACATCTATTGATCTCTAGCTGATATAGTCCCTTTCCATGGATTATTGTAAGTCTCTGATTTGAGATTAAAAAAGTGCTAAAGTTACAATGTATAAATGATAGCATTAGAATATAACTGTGGAACATGATTAAGCAAGAGGAAAATTATAAGGTTAGTTACTTACAAAAAGTTAAGTGACAGAATGACAGCTGAATTCGAAAGTAAAAACAGGTGTGTGTGTGTGTGTGTGTGTGTGTGTGTGTGTGTGTAGCTTAACAGCTTTATCAGCAATCTTCTGAAAGTGTATTCTCTCTTAATTATCTTGAAACATCTTTATTGGATTCCTACTGGGTTCTTGCTTTTAATGAAATTTGTATGATTATACTATAAAATCAATGTGGTTGATTTATTTCTTGATGTTTTTCAGTTGCAAATCTTACTATACATATATGTATGGTAAGTATACTGAGCAACATATTTTTGTAGTCAGTAAGCATATATCAACAGGCAAGATCACAGAAGCAAATTCACAGCACTAGACTAATGGCTCAGCAGACAAGAACTTTGCTGTTCTCATAAAGGAACAGAGTTCCTAGCACCCATGCCAAGGGGCTCACAACAGTCTTTAAGTGCAGCTCTAGAAGATGTGATACTCTCTCCTGGCTTCCCAAGCAGCCACCCACTCCCACATACACATATACACCAATACACATGCATACACACACACACATGCACACACGCACACACACACACAACCTCAACCACAATCCACACACATACATATACATCCATACCCACCCAACCCCTCACACACAAACATCCATAAAAACAAAAATGAATCTTAGGAAAAAGAAAGATGATAATTTACCCTGTGGAAGTATCAGCCCAAAGAACTGGTAAGGATATGCCCTAAGCATGTCTAAACTATTTGTACCAGTGTTCCTATTCCTGTCTACACATGTATCTTAATACTTTCCTCTCCTCTTGCAAGCTAAGCCCTTCCATGTTCTAGGATGTTGTACACATCTGTCTGGGGAATCCTTGTCCTTTTACTTATTCATCTTGTCTTTCTTGTGGCTTACAGAACCAGCCTCCTGGGTAATAGGAATTGTGTTAACTGGAATGGGCTTTTGTG
>CAJQZJ010033660.1:2606003-2616165 GCA_907164525.1 Lophiomys imhausi | reverse complement strand
TGTGTGTGTGTGTGTGTGTGTGTGTGTGTGTGTGTGTGTGTGTGTGTATGGATCTGAGGAAGCCTTATGCACACAATCCAGATGGAGTTTCTAAAGTCTCTGAATTGCATCTTCTAAACTTTAATCATGTCTAAAAAGGTTTTATGAGCTCTGTAATTAAAGCCTAATGAAGCTAACATGAAGAATTCCAGACTCTGAGAGAACAAACATGCCAAAATGGTGCTACTTAATACCATACTCAAAATTAACACTCTCTGTTGACAGAGTTCCTGGGACCAGCAGGAAGAACTAGAATCCCGTTTGGTGCCTTTAAGTCAACATTTTAATAATACTCTGAGCACCTCTCTGAAATAGTGCCCCAAGCCTGTCACTTTTCATCTTCCAAGCCCTCCATGGAATAGAATCTTCTTGGCTTTCAGGCACCTCCAACCTCTCCATCAGTAAGGTTGTGCAATCAGATCCAGGTGCTTATTGTTGTGAGCATCCATCGTGAGTGCTGTGGAAAGACTCACAAGGGTTGAAGGGACCACATGACGGTGACCACATCTTTTTTCAGAGGGACCTGCATACATACCAGCATACATAGGATTTCATATTTTGTCAGCCTGTATCATATGACTTGAGTGTGCTCCTGTGGAATTCAGAGTCTGCATTGATGGCACTGAGGTTACCATGCAAACCATGATGATTTCATTTTATCTCTTGTTTTGAAAAATTGGATTTTCATGAATGTTAAGTGGCTGTTTAAAGACCCAGTCATTACTGAAAATTACATTCTTTCACCTTCTTTAATTTTATTTACACAAAACAAACCTTTTTTGCGGAGGAAGAAGCAGATGACCAATTAGAATATTTCATTATTTATTTATTCCTAAATATGTACATATATTTATATTGTCAATAATATTCTATGTCTGTAATTTGAGAGACATTCTGTGGTTCAGTAGAGTGGTATTTTGATACCACTTGGTCACAAACCACAGAATTTGCCTAAAGAACCATGAAATCCATGACAGCATCAACATCTTAAATGTGTGAACTTATATATTTTCAGTGTTTGAAAAATGCCCATGTAGTAGAAGATTTAACAAATTTTATCTAGTACATGGAATAGTACCAAGCAGCTTCAGATTCTAGGAACAAAAATTATCCCACTTGATAACAATAGTCACTTGTGTGGTCAATAGCCAAGTAATGTAAATGTGAATGCAGTCAAGTTACAGCTAGAACAAGGATAACTCAATCCTCACCATGTGGAGTTCTTCGCTTTTATAATAATATCTAATCACTGTGATCAAGCAGTCTCTGTAAAGGCAAGTGTTGCAGCTTGGCCCTGTCATGGCCATCCCTAAATGGTATATAAATGTTTATTATTTGCTTTGTTGTTTTAATATAATGGGGAGAGGACCCCAACCCCACACTGTGGGAACTTAAAATATATAGATTGTTAGATAGATAGATAGATAGATAGATAGATAGATAGATAGATAGACAGATAATAGATGTTTGAATTTTTTCTCTAAAAATGGTATGAGGTATAATTTAAAATTCTCAAGGATCATGTGGAAACAGATAGATTTTGTGGGCTTTATTAAGTTGTCTCTACATTTGTAGGCAAATGTGTCTTTGATAAGAGTGCCGACAATTGCACCCTTTCTAGAAAGAATTGGCTGCCTGTGTTCTCTGTATGGCATTCCAGATCCCTGCTCTAAATTTCCTCTGTGACTTTGTTCTGTGACAGCTGCTTGTGGCGGGAATTTGACTGGCCCTGCTGGAGTGATTTTGTCCCCTAACTACCCACAGCCATACCCTCCTGGGAAGGAGTGTGACTGGAGAATTAAGGTGAACCCGGACTTTGTCATTGCCTTGATATTCAAAAGGTACGTCTGGTGCAGACTTCCTCTTTTTTAGTAGGATTTTAGTGCCATGCTCAACTCAGTGCATTTGTCACCTCAGAGTGTCCAAATTTACACATGGTTAGCCATCAGCTCAGTGTCTAGCAGATAACCAGATAGAGGCAGGATGGCAGGACTGGAGAGACTTTGCCTTGATGGGGAGTGCTGTGCATGTAAGACACACATGAATTTCTTTCACACACTAGCCATCTGGCCCCCAGTGTGTTCTGTAAATTAAGGCTTCATTTGCAGAATATTCAGACCAGTGGTTAAAAACAAAACAAACAAAAAAAAAAACATGCCGTGGAGATAGATGCTTAAGAGAATACTTTCTCAACATGCCGTTTGTTGCAATCTGTGAGGGCTGGCTCTTTTCCACAGCATGCTCTGTCTGACAGTCCTCAGGACGATCCTGTTACTATCCTCAAAATTTGTCTAGATGAAGTAGTGATAAAAACAGAAGACTTTGCCTGACCTAATGTTTGAAGGCTAGACATCAGTAGCTAAGAAATCGTCATTCACCCCTGCTGCACAAGATGATAAAAATTCAGTAATTTATGGATTTACTAAAGTCAATTCCCTTGTGATTGTGGCTTAAATGTGAAATGCCCTCTGCCTACTCATGCCTGAGCCCTTGAGCAACAGACAGTGGATGGTGGTGTTTGGGGAAGATTTGGAACCTTCGAAACATGGGGCCCCATTCATTGTCATATAGGTGAGGCTTAGGGGTTATAGCATAGCCTGACTTCCAGCTAAACTGTTCCTGGGCCACAAGATACAGCAAGCCAGACCATACCCTCTGGCCTTCATGAATGGAACAATAAGAAGTCATGCCTTCCTCACCTTTATAAACTATAGCCACTGAAATATGAGCCAAAATAAACCATTTCTTCATTTGGTTGCTTCTATCAGGCAATTGTTTCTAGTGATGGAAAATAGTTTATACAGTAATATATTATCACATTAGTATTTATTATATGATAATTAAATTTTAGTGAATACTATGATCTTATTCAATAAGATATGATTGCTTTGATTTTTTGAAGTATAAATGATTGTGATGTTCTGAAAGGTGAATGTCTGAAGGATGAAGGTCTTGCTAGCTAGTGTCTTAGCCCATCAGAACAAAGGAGACTAGCTATTCATTTTTTCTGCCAAGGGTCAGGCTTCCTTGCCTAGGATTTTTAGCCCACACTCAGCCCTCCAGGGGTGCTGGCCTCTCTCACTGTCTCTGATTCAGTATAGCTTATGGGTCTGAGATTCCCCATTAGCCAGTTAGCAGGACACCTTTTCCTGAAAGTGTCTCTACTGATGATCAAAGGAGCAAATACTCTCAGGACACTCAGCCACCACACAGAGTGAGTGAGCCTACACTCATGGACGCAGTCATTGCACAATTTGGTAGATCTTCCTTAAAATCTGGATGTCCTTCTGATTCCTGGAGATAAAGAGTGAAGTGACTAGCGGATGCAAGCAGAGCCTCATTACTCAGCTTCACACCTCCCCTCCGGCAGTAACCAATGATCAAAGCTATCAAGGAGCAATCCATTTGATAATAAATAAGGATATTTATCACAGGGAGTTTCCTTGCTGTGTTTTACACACCTCTCTGAAAGATGTACAACACAGATAATCCCTAAGCTCTTGGGTTCTATGAACTATTGGCATGCCCCCTATCTGTTTAGTTCTACATTCTTGTAGCTTCTCTGAGGTGACAGTCTGTGTGTTACGGTGAGAATCATCCTGTGACTCTCATTCCAGGATCTTTGTGGTTGGGTGCTGGGGCAAGTAGCCAGAATGCTATATATGGACAAGCATGTTCAAACAGGAGGAATCCAAGATACACTGAAGACCAGCACCCCTGGGTGCTGAATGTGGGCTCAAAATCCTAGACAAGGAAGCCTATCTCCTAGCAGAAAAAAATGAATAGCTAGTCTCTTTTATTATTATTGTATGTAGATATCAGCCATAGGTCTTCAGAGAATTCTGTTAGAGTCCAGTGACACACCAGACTCTCCTGGAAGACTCAATTGTGATGTGCTCTTGTGGGTAGGATGGGAGTTTGACATTAGAGATATTGGGGAGGAGCATTCTAAATATTGGGAGGAGCATTCTCAGACTGCAAGCAAGTATATGTTAGTACTGGTGACTGTGGGGAACAATGTTTATCACTGTCCCTGTGGACTGTATGGTAATGTTGATTCACAGGGACTCTAACCCAATACACAGACTGGGTTAGACCTGGGGAAGTTACTCAGGTTTATAGGTAAATAATGTTCTGGTTAGTGGAAATAAGCTTGATTATTACAAAGGGAACTGGAATTAATTATAAATTAAACACCAGTTTTCTATCCCCGAATTATTGTATGTTTAAAAAGAGATTAAGCACACAGTGTGTTTTTTTTTCTTTCCCATGTCTGATTGCATTTTAATGTTCAGTGGGCAATCATGATCATAGTCAGCCTTGCCAGACATTGGAGAGGGTACAAGGCCAGAGTTTAGAATTATCTGTGAGAATGACCATGACTACAATTATTCTTCCAATAAAATTCTACACAGCATTTGTGTTTACACCAAATCCCCGCGCTTTGGGACATCTATTCTTCCTTCCTCTTGCCTGACACCAGAAACTTGCAAATAAAATTTAAATTTACAAATTTAGACATTTAGAAATAGATTTTTAAAAAATGACAGTGATGTTACTGTGACCCTTGAGAACAGACAATTAAAGTCTTCACATGGACTGGATGTTGACACTAGAAAAGAAAAAGAGGGAGAGAAGGAAGGATGGAGAAGGTCAAGGAATAAGAGAGAGATCAGTTGGGATGTCCAGTGGAGTGATATGAGGGGAAATGCTTCTGCTTTGCCCATGCGCAAACATTGACTCCCATCCTGAGGAAACAATAATTACAGTTTCTAATGTAAAAGTAAACCAATGAGAAGTTTTCAATTTTAACTTTTATAATATACAGCAGTACTAAGCATATACATTTCAGATATCAAAACAACCAATCAAGAGTCAATGGGAATCTGTCTCCTTTGAGCCTATCTTCTTTCAAGTTGTCTGTCTTTAGCAAGTTCATGGGAACAGGAAAGGGATACAACACCATGTTATTATTTGTTTTCTTTTCACTCCATTCAAATTTGTCTGCTGTTAGATATACTACCCATTATGCAAAACAGAGTGCTTTTTACAAATGATACTTCCAATTTAGCCTGGTGATTAGTGTTGTGTTTAATTTTGATAATTGTAGTCATTTAAACGATCATACAAAAGCAAATTAAACTGTAATGTGTTCCCCAAAACTTAACTCTGAGATGTGAGGTGAGTTTGTGTTTGGCACATTGGTGACACTCTCCTTCCTTACAGTTTTAGCATGGAGCCAAGTTATGACTTCCTGCATATCTATGAAGGGGAGGACTCCAACAGCCCACTGATTGGAAGCTTCCAAGGTTCTCAAGCCCCAGAGAGGATCGAGAGCAGTGGTAACAGCCTCTTCCTGGCATTCAGGAGCGATGCTTCTGTTGGCCTGTCGGGATTTGCCATTGAATTTAAAGGTATGTGATCAAAAGGATTTGAGGGAAATTAATTAATCACAGAATGCTTCTGCTGTCAGCATTTCTTCATGAGATGTTGTTTCTCAAACACATTGTTCCTGAAAAATGTTTCTATTTCTGATGGAAAAGGAGACAAAACTGATAGGGAAATGTCTTTATCCAGGTGCATTGTCATCTGAGGATAGATTTCGGCATATGCAATAACTTATTTGATGACATTTAAGAATCATCTGATGAGCTGTTGGGGGGGAAAAAAGAAATATCTTAAACTAAAAAAAAAAAAAAAAAAAAAAAGAAGAAGGAGGGAAGAGGATGGGGGGGTTGAGGGGGAGGAGGGTGGAAGGGTGGGACTGGAGGGGGGAGTAGGGAGGGGATTGTGATTGAGATGTAACTTGAAGAAACAATAAATAAATTATTAAAAAAAACACTTAAAAAAAAAGAATCATCTGATATGTGTCAGCATTTTCTGACTTGTTTCCTTAGGATATCTGGAATTAAATTCATTGAGATAGTTTTGCCTCAGTCTTTCCCATTGGGACACTTCCAATTATACTCTGTGTCTTCCCCACTCATGGGTACAATCTAGATAGAAAGCTTAGGCCCAGGCAGATACTCATGTCTCAGATACTCAGACTCATAGCCTGTGGCTGGCTCAGGATCTATTGAAATCCAAAGGAAAACAGAAAAAACCACACTCAAAAAACACCCCACTCCTAAGTACTTTGATATAGACTCCATGTAAACAAATACCATTCTGCAATGTGAATTCATGTGTGAATGAAAGAAGGGAGAGATTAAGACAGCGATAATTAGACAGAATTTAGCCTGATATTATCAATAGTAATGAGGATTTGAGGGTAAAATAAGTAAGTAGATGAATAAATAAACTACTTGCATTTATTGAAACCATGAAATGTAATTTGTACTAAAAATTATAAAATACAAGGAAGGTACATTTTATCTCAGTCATTTTAATGAATTTGTACTGTTTTATATGGCTCTAAGTTAAAGAGAATTGTTTAAAATCTCAAAATCCAAATATAATGAGTCCTTTTTAAGATACGTAGTAAAAATGATGCAGTTGAGCATATGCCTTTGGAGTAGAAACAGCCATGTTTGTGAGCAACATGAATGGCCCTTACACACTTGCCCCATCAGATGACATGTGTTTTATGAACACTCTCGATGACCCTTGTCACGCCTGTTTCTGATCTACAATAGCTACATCCCAAACAGCTCATCAAGTCAGGGTCCACTAAGGCAAGGTATATAAAATTACAATATGAGTAACCAGAGGTGAGGGCGGCCTTTTCATTTGGGTTCACTGATTCCAGACAGTCATCTTTTAATTGAGTATTTACAGTTCTCAATGACTGAAACATTTTCTTGAGGCATCAGTGGGAAAGACTCCCTGGGGGCTAACAGGACTGGTGTCACTGCACTGGCAAGGGCAAGGGCAAGCAAGCAATCTCAGGGTGAGTACAACAGACTGCAGAGATTCTTGCTAGTTGTGATGCACCTAGGAGGCGTTCCAGGGCAACCATACCATGCAGCCACCCCAGAGGCCCTACATGTACCAATTTGTTATATAGAGCAGCAATTTCCAAAGGTATTTCTAAGTGGAATGGACAAGAACAACAGAAAAATATACTCAGCTATGGAGCCATCTAATTAGAAAACATAGCAAAATGTAACCAGAAACAGGACTGTGATTTATCACAGAGCACCCAGAACTGACAATCAGTAAATGGAACCAAAAGATTAGGTGCAGCCATTTGAAAGCAAACCAGCTAACAAACTCACAATCAGCGGCATGAAGTAGTGAGCTCTGTAAGCCGTGTCTTACCAAGCCACACATGGGTCTGGAAGAGATTTATAGCAAAAGATAATCAGAAAGAAAGACAAAGCCGTGGGTCTACACTGATTGATATAACAGGGAAGGTCCACTTTTTAATGAGGCAAGGATGATGCTTGCAAACAAATCTGTGCTTACCCATATCTTGAATGACTCAATAAACAATGAAATAGGGCCACATTGATGTATATGAACAAACAAGGAATATAAAAAGGCAGTTTTATTTATTTATTTTCTGTTTTTTATTTGCTTAAATATTTAGTGGTCTACATGAGGTTCAAGGTTACTATAAAGAATTATGAGAATGTCAGCTACTATTTGAAATATCCACATAGATTCTCAATGAGGTGATTAGAGACACTGATCTCTGCCTTCCAACTGCTTGCTGAGGGACCACCAATAGCAGGGAAAGGTTTTCAGATAAATCAATGCTGCTGACCAAAGTATACAAACATGAATTGCTTTGTTAAATTTAATACATTATCACATAGCAGGCTCAGTGGCTACAGAGCACCCAACTATAAAATACTGTATAGATTGGGAGAATGTTTGCCAGGGAGATCTCTGTTTGCTGATGTTGATCCACAGAGTGTTAAAAATCTAATTGAAAACTAATGAATAAAACAGTGAGACAGGTCTCTTGTGTTTCTGATAGGGCTCTCCAAGATGTGGTATTTGTTTGATATTTTCCTTTCCCAGTGACTACATGTCATTCATGCCCTGGTTGTATCTCTGAACCTACTTTATCCTTTCTCTTTCTTACACACCTGACTGATTCCATTGCACTCTTCCTACTGAGGTTAATTCATGCCATTGCTACATTAAATGATGAACAACATTTTTGATCATGACCAGGAACAAGTAAAAGTAACATCACCAATCTTGATCCCAGGCCAAAAATACAAAATGGAATTAAGTGTAGCACTTGTATGTCATCGAGCTCCTTGTATGTATGATCGGCACTTGATTTTCTGTAGTAGATAAAAGAATTAGCATTTATAAGGTATTTCATGGAGACACAATTTTCAAACCCAAGGACATGCTTGAATTCATTCCAGAAACTAAACCAGTACTAATAACCTCTTTACTCCCCACCATCCTTCCTGCGCTATCAAAGAAAGGGTCATAACATTGAACTGAATAGTGCCCTCTGCCCTGTGTAACACACAATGGGAAGGCTGTGAAGTTCAGCTCCACAGACATCAGCCTCGCTAGGCTTTCTCATGGGGATGTGAAGAATGAAGACATGTTTAACAAATAAAACACAACCTAAGCCTAAATTTTCATAGAACACATGGCTATAGACAGATTTTCGTTGATTTCATGATATTTTGAATGATCTATTGAAGCAGAAAGTGGAAAAACCTAAGGTTGACCACATACCAACAGACTCCAATTGTCCAGACAGATCTCATATGACACCAATAGTGGGCTATGCAGTCAGTGGCTACTGGGTTAGTCACTAGTGTGTCCTTGTGAGTGTCCTCCCTTGATTTGAACTTCAGACTGTCAGCACTTATATTACAGAATGATGTTAATAATTGGCGTTGAGCTCAGCTCAATCTGGCATGTGGCAATGCCCTCAATGAGTCTCAGCAGTTACCTCAATTAAGATGAAATCATGAGGCACTGTCACTAACCAGATGTAATATTTGACACCTATCAATCAGATGTCATTTTCCTGCTAAGTTTTACAGTCTTCAGTGTACAACACCAGCCCCAAGAGCAGTAACTCAGAGCACTTTCTGGGTTTCTAACCCGAGCTGTCTGTGTTACCATGAGAGGGCACACTTGATTGTAGGGACTCTCCAGTTTTCCTTTCGCAAAGATAATTTATCAGTTTTCGAAAGACGTGTGACAAGTTCACATTGAATGAATCGGGAGCAAGCTGGAAAATGAACCTCAAATTTTCCTCGATCAGTTTTAAAATGCACACCAATTAGACCCTCAGCAAGTTATAAAACACACACCACGAAACACCCCACTTTTGCTTACATGTCACTCTGTAATAAAAATATCATTTGAAAAAGCATAAATACAATTTATTGGGAAAGAATTCCCTGATGTGAACTAGTAAGCTAACTCCATCATTAGCTGATGAGGGAATATTGCTAAGCAGTTTTCCCATGCTGGACACCGTGGTGGTACATGAATGAGGTAAACGGAGAAGCAAAAGGACTAACTACTCACAGGTGCAAGCACAGCAAGGATGTTCTTTCTTCTTCAGAGAAACCCCGAGAAGCTTGCTTTGACCCTGGGAACATAATGAATGGGACAAGGATTGGAACTGACTTCAAGCTGGGCTCTACAGTTACCTATCAGTGTGACTCTGGCTACAAGATCGTGGATCCCTCCTCCATTGAGTGTGTGACTGGGGCTGATGGGAAGCCCTCCTGGGACCGGGCACTGCCTACCTGTCAAGGTACTTCTGACTCAGTTTCTCTTCCCACTTCTTCCTGATGTGAAAATTCTTACTTTAAATACAGTCTGATAGTCCAGGGCTATAATCCCCAGCCAGGGTGAGAGTCACTCACTTAGGCAGCCATTGCCGAGTCCCTAGGATGCTCCTTAGTCACTCAGCCATTCATCTTGTGTTTAAACAAGGCAAAGTATATATATATTATTCACATAGATTGAAACTTTTGTGCCTGTTTTATTCGCTTTTCCATCTGATCCACAGGAGGTACAAGATAACATTCTCTAGAAGCTTCTCAATAAAGAGATGAATATAGATGACATATAAGAGATAGGTGATAGCTAGCTAGCTATATTGATAGATAGATAAATAGATAGATACATAGATAGATAGATAGATAGATAGATAGATAGATAGATAGATAGATAGATAGATAGA
>CAJQZJ010033660.1:2579006-2605993 GCA_907164525.1 Lophiomys imhausi | reverse complement strand
AGATAGATAGATAGATAGATAGATAGATAGATAGATAGATAGATAGAGACAGACAGACAGACAGACAGACAGGTAGGTAGGTAGGTAGGTAGATGGGATGGACAGATGGATACACAGATTGGTAGGTAGATGATAAATAGGAATGGAATATTTGAAAAATGAGCTGCTTGAATTTCATATGAGTGAGCTAAAATAAAATAGGTTTCCACTCTTCATACTTATTTTCAGAAATTTTGTTCATAAGCTTTTACAAAAGCAAACCTTTTTCTGTAGTAGCCAGGTTGTACTGACGTAGTTGAGGTGGAGACAGACAGTGGCCTATCTCCATTGATGGCCTGAGTGACAGTATCTCATTGGAAACTTCCACTTTGGGATTAGTTTACAGAAATATCCTCCATCTAAAAGAGGAATTAATGTTTCCATTTAAATATTGTAAGACAGTTGTCATAGGGTTTCTATTTGCTGTACTAAAACACCTCTATCAAAAGCAATTTGGGAAGGAGATGGTTTATTTCATCTTACAACTTTCAGATCACACTCCATCACTGAGGGAAGTCAGGGCAGGAACCAGAAACAGGAACTGAAGCAAAGAGCACAGAGGGTTCTGCTTACCGCCTTATCCCCGTGACTTTCCCAGCATGCTCTATCATACAAAGGGGCACATTCCCAGAGGTGACACTGTCCACAGTGAGCTGGGCCCTCTTCCATCAATCATTATTCAAGCAAATGCTTTCTGCAGGTTTTCCCACAGCCCAGTCTGATAGAGGCATGTATTCAGTGGACTTCCCTCTTCCAAATGAGTCTGGCTTGTGTTAACCAGCTAGCACAGTAGTCATGGTAGACGTTTTGGAACAATACAAGTACGCTGAAATAAAGTATCAGAACTAATGATGTGGTTTTTTTTTAAATTAGTTTAGCCTTTCCTGATTGGCCTTGAATGTGTTAAAGCTCATGTCAGATACATGAGCTGTTGTCCTGTTAAGAACGGAGCCTGCCAAGTCACAGCAATGCAGGATTGGGACAGTCTTCCAACAGCCATTAACTCTCTCAACAAACCAGTAACAAGTGCTTTCCCATTAGCATTACTACATTCTACAGAGTTTATTAATCATGGAAAATTTCCTGTTTGTCCATTAGGACCTAATAGTATGCTAATTAACACTGAACAGATTAAACATGCTATCTTTAATTTCTTTCTTTTTTTAATGCTTGAAAATTGCCACATCAAGAATGAATGAACTGTAATAATGTAGTGAGTGGGAAGGAGGCCAGGAGGAAAGGGGGGAATTCCAATCAAAGCACCATGTATGATACGTACTTGTGATGAAACTCATTAACTTATAAATTTAACTATGAACCAATATTTATAATAAAGAGAAGCAAGGATATTAGAAAGAAGCTGAACTTTCTCACATCTAGAAGCAATTTTGAATTAAAATCAGTGGTGATGCCCCTAAGGTAGCAAGCTGTCAAGTGGTACAGGACGGCAGAAAGGACCAGGGTTTGTGGGAAGCTCAGACCTGGTGCCTTGGTTCCCAGTCACACATCTGAACAGAAGACCAGATGGATGGCAGTCCCTCCTGATATCATATACAAGATGCCAGCATTGGTGACTCAACTTACAACCTAAACAAAGGACTGGGCCTCATTTGAATGCCAGTGTTGATGCTTGAATAGAGCTTTGACCACTGAGCTAAAGAGTTTTCTGGTTTATACAGAAAAAGAACACTAAAGTTAGTATATTATCAGGAGGAAAAAATGGTCCATACAACCTCACAGCATACACAAACACACATATACTCATATACATGCAAATGTAAATATACCCACACACACACATATATGCACATAGATATATACACACAAATGCATATATACACATATTCACATGCACACATGTAGATATAGGCACATGTGCACATGTATATGTACACATATGCATACACACATACAACACGCATATACACACATGAATACATATATCCATACATACATGCATATATACATATATATGGATACACACATATTTACCATATATACATACATACATACACATGAATACACACATGCATACATATATCCACACGTATGTGCATATATACATATGCACATACACATATACATAGATACATATATGCACATACGCAAGCACACATACTCCATGATCAGTTCAGTTTCTCTCCCCCTTATTCCTTCCTTCACTTTCTGGTAATGACACTTTAATCTTATCCCATGTATATAATTATAAAGCAGCCCCAGAAGTGTATCCATGAAAGACAAAGTTAAAACAAGCAAAACTTTTAAAAGAGGAAGATAACTTCTTTTTGTTTTAAAAACTGGCAGGATCTTTATATCACTTAGGTAAGTCTGATGACTGATACCAACTAGATGATTGTGTGAGCTTGTCATTGTATCCAGTTACTTATTATTATTATTCTTTTTGTGGTAGTAGTAGTATAGCTATTTTCATTATTATTTGAACATCCCTCAGATGAGTCCTGATAATAAACACAGTCTTTATTTGAGTCAAAACTTTTATTCCTGTGGGAAGTTGAATTGATGCTCATGTGGCCATTGTTAACAGCGCAGAGCCTGCTGCTGAAATAGATGCTTGTGTTTGTTACGAGATGAGCAGGACATGCATGTTCAGATCTGCCTACTAGGCTCACCTGTCACCTGCAGACTCATCTTCATCTACAGCTCACCATTCTTGGCTGGCTTTTTTTCAGCACCCTGCGGAGGCAAGTACATGGGTTCAGAGGGGGTCGTTTTGTCACCGAATTACCCTCACAACTACACAGCTGGTCAGATATGCATCTATTCCATCACGGTGCCCACGGAATTTGGTAAGAAACTGCTATTGCCTTTATTTAATTGACACATACTTTAGAGCTAATTTAAGTAGCATTCACTGAAGTACCAGATTTCCAAGCCCAGCACAGTGTTCTCTAATGCTCTTCTACCAGTGCGGGGCCATATTCTCATGTTTCCCTCTAGGATGCAATAGCATCGCAACCATGAGTTGTGGCCCATTCCTGCTCTGCCCACAGATGGATTTGAAGTCAGTCGTGTGTAAATGACTGGCAGGAAGCAGAGGCACATGCAGGTCAGGAGCACAAGTCACATTTCAGCACAGCTGGCAGGTGGAGCCACCATCCTTGAGACTTTGAGATGCTCAGGCTGAGGGGTCCTGGTTGCCTTGTACTCACAATACAGTTTATGCAATGTCCAATGTCCTCTCTGGCTCCTGGCCAGGGAGATTGATATTGTGCGGTTGGTTCTTCCTTGGGGAAACCAGACAATAGATTTTACACTCTTACAAGCTCTATTTCCATTTTCCTCAATGGTCAACCAAAAGAGAGAGACAGACAGACAGACAGACAGACAGACACACACACACACACACACACACACAGAGAGAGAGAGAGAGAGAGAGAGAGAGCAGAAAGAGTCACTGTTTCCCTTTACATTGAAGCAATAGCCATATACTCAGAAATGGAACTTATAAATTTTAATGTGAGACTATACTTGAGATAAAATGTTTTTAAAGGTCTTCTATTATTTTAAATTATGTGCTTCTGTACGTCGATGTGGTTTGTAGTTGAGCCCATTCCAGATGAGGGGACATGACATGCTGGCCTCCACAAGCACTTCCACTCATGTGCATATACCCTCATGGAGATAGATACTTTTTAAAATTAAGATAAATCTTTAAGAAAAGGTCATTGTAGATCTGGAGTTTCTGTTTTTGCATCCAAAGTAGCCTAGAGCTCCCTTCATGTAGCATAAGTCAGATCCAGTCACTAACCGGGTGGTGCTTTTTTCCATTCCTGTTTTTCCATTGAGTGAAGTGGTTGTGTTCAGCTCTGGTTGTTCCAGGCCCTGAAAATGCAGCTGCCTCAGGCCTTCACAGCTGTTCCTCACGTCCAAGTACAGCTTACCTAGACTACCAGCCACATTGTCATCTTCATAGTGTTCTTACTTATGTATGCTAGAATAATTTCCTTATATCCCACTTTAATGCAGATACACCAGGGTTTAAACCCCCTCTGTTTAAGTACTGCATTAATCTCTCTGAGACATCACTGTTGTAGGGTTGAAATAGACCTTGCTGAGGTTGACAGTTTCATAGCCTTCTTTCAGCAGATGAGTTGGGACCGTTTGCTCACCTGGGTTGAGAGAGCTTGGCTCAGGAGTGCTGGTCAGGGGAGATGCCATAGCCTTCCCTAGGTGACTTAAGTGCCCCAAACCTGCTGATATCACATACTCTGCCCCTGTGCTTGCTGCAGAGCCTGCTTCACTGTTGGGTGTGACAATTTTAAATCGTGTTAATGAGTTCTTCATCACTCTTGTAGCTTCCACTGGGAAGTTCATGTTACCAAAGTGTTCTTGATGGAAAATAGGAATCAGGTATGCATGATGCACTGTTTTCATAATCAGGAAACTCAAGCTGCCAGCATGTAACCTAACAGGATTCAGTTCATTGGGGATGTGTTCAGGTGAGGCTGGTGGGGGGCACTATGTACAGGGATGAGCGGAGGTGTTGCCCCTGCTGTAACCTCTAAAGCAAAACGTCCTTAGTGGGCCTCATTTACTCAGAAAACCTACTTATGCCACAGGTATGCTTTGTGATGCTCTCTAGAAGTTTAAGTCTCAAAGTGTAAGGTCTGTGCACGTGTGTGTACGTGTGCATGTGGTGTGCGCTCTGTCTTCTTTAAGGTACCATGTGTGTCTGCATCTTCAAACACATGCTCATTATAGACTGCCTCCGTTATGCTTACTAAACACATCAATTTACTTCTACTAGAAATTTTACCCTTAAGATGAGTGTGTATATCTCAGTCCCCTATTTGTTATTATTTAGAGGGACCTTTGGGTAAACCTCACACATAAACAAATAAGGATACTTTGTTTATGGCTTATATGTCAATACTAAATCACTGGTTTTTTTCCATGAAGCTCTTTTATTTCTTCAATTTTAATATATAAATATTGATTTAATTTCAATTCCAACCAATGTTGCTGTGTTTTGCTTGAAGGTAGTGTATACTCCGAGTTTAATACCCTATAAGATTAAAAGAAAATGTATATAATAACCCAAAGAAATACCTGAAATGAAGGTCTAAATCAAATCCTTGTTCATTTGGCAGTATGCAAACATGAAGGAGGGATTCTAATTCCTTATCAAAGTATCATGGAGGTTGGTTCCTACCTAGTTAATTTTTCATGGAACAAAATATAATTAAAAAATCAGGATGCCCTCATAAATGTTTAGATTATTTTGATGCTGCATTTATTAAACTATATCTCAATATTCAAATTATTAATAAAATAATACTTCCTCGTCTGTATTAAAAAATAAAATTGTTTTAATCACTGAAAATTAAGAAAACACAGAAAATAACTCTGTAGTGTTGTTTTGCGTTGTTAAAATGTATTTTATGGGCATGAATGTGTGCATACATATATGTCTTCACCACTGAACCATCTCTCTAGCCCAATTTGTGCTGATTTTTATAAGACCCCTGAAACAATGATCTCCTAGCGGAGTAACTGACGTGTGTGTACAGGATCTCCTCTGCTCTTTATATGACGATGACCCAGTCTCTGAAACCGAGCTTTTAAATTATTATTTATTTAACTCTTATTTATTTATTACTAAATTCACTTATAACAAACCCTATAAATTCCTTATCTATTAAACCTATAAATTCCTACAACCCCTTTAACCTATCCACTAAACCTATTGATAATCATAACAACTACTTTCATACCCTTTTAGAATGATACAGTCTCTGGGGCAGGTCCTCAGTCGTCAGGAAACCAGTCTCGGGGGTAGACTCTTTAACGCACTTAGCAGTCCTTTTTCTGGATCTCTCAGACGCAGGTTCGTCAGGGTAAATTGGCTATCGAAGTCTCACTTTAAATAAGGCTTGAGGCTTTCTTCTCTCTGGGAGACCTCAGCGTCTGTAGGCCACCTTACTTCCTTCGTATCAGCAACTCTGCCGTTCTGCCTCAGTCTTTAAAGCTGGCCACAGTTCCGTTCAGGCCACTGTTCGGACAGGTCAAACCCCTCTAGGCAAAAGCTGAGCCACAGGGTTTAGTCCTTGGCCTTTTGCTGTCTTGCCGAGGCTTTCTCTGCTCACCAGCTTCCTTTTGCCTCAGGGAGATCTGGCCATTGGTCTACCAGAACTTTCTCCAGCAGGACTCTCGGAGCTCTCTCATATCGGGGGCCCTTAGCACGCACGCGCCCCTCTGGCGTCATCCACTTGTCCTTAAATAGGATCACTCCTTGTTCCACCTGCTTCAGCTTAATTTGGGCTCTGCCCACTTAGCAGTTGAAAGCAATGCCAGGTCATAAAGTCTTTCCTTCTTTCACCTGGCTTCAACCTTGTTTTTCAGTCCAAAGAGACTCCCCTCATTTCACCTGACTTCATCCATAAGCTGATAAGCTAATTGCTCACAGCAGTTGATCTTCATGCCCCGAAATAAGAGACTGTATCAGAAACTTAGGTATTCACTAAATCTAACTTATATTAACCTATCAGCCCCTTCATATCCCCTTTCTTGTAAAATAAAAAATAAATCTACAAGCATAACTACATATACAATGTAAATAAATTGTCTATGTACAATACATAAACAATAACTTTGAATTTTCTTCAATGTACATTATAGCAAGAGTTAAAATAACCTTAAACTTCTCACAATACATAGTTGTATTTACATCTTTTGACAATCAAAAGACATGCAAACAAAATGATTTTAAATTCTTATCAATAAGCTTAATTTCTGTTATATACAAAATATTTTTAAACATGTATCAATAAACAGAATCTTAAATTTCTAACAATATAAACAAAATATTTTTTAAAGAGAGAGACAAGGAATGGAGAAAGAAAGAAATCCCTAACTCCAATCCATATATTTTTTTTTCCACTGTAACCATATGAATCCATGATGTCCTGAGTGCTCCAGCTGAAGTAGAACAGCTTTCCAAGATGATCTCTCATTAGAATCTGAAAGGGAAGATTCTGAGGAAAAACCTGACCATGCCACTCCAACCTCTACTGTTCCATTCATTGTATCCATTCATCACAAATGACAAATTCATCTTATGCCATTCATCACAAACATTACACACAGACAATCACAATACATAAGATAGGACAACAAAATTTTTTCATTCCACCTCCTGGGAATGAAGTTGAAAATATTTTTTGGGCACCTTTTAAAAATTGAGATATTGGCCAATTCCTGGGATGGTCAGCTATAGCTTTTTGTTGTCTAGGTCTCTATATGATCGATCATTTTGGGCTAGCCCTTTTAAAGTTGATTTGCATGCTTTTTTTTTTAAGTTAGTAACTGAAGCAGTCGTTAGGCTGAATCGTTTGGCCTATTTGTCTTGATATTGTCATTCAGACTTTTGCTCTGAAAATAAATTTTTTCTTTAAGGAGGAGAAAGGCATAGATTAATTTTGTAAGTCCATTTGAAGCATGAACTCTGTCCATCCTGGATAAAAGATTGGAATATCATGAACACCATAAACTTAATAATATATTCTTACCATGTGAAGACATTCATATTTCAGCTAATGGGAGGTTCTCCCTGGTCAGATCTAATCTTTATAAGTTTTGTTGGTAACCACATTTTTTCATTCCCTGTAGACACATAGGCATAACCACGTCCCCATCTTAAAACCATTGCAGGTTTCCACTCTAAAGTTAACATATCCTTATAATATATTGGTTGATTTAATTCCTCAGTTTTTTGTATAACCCAATGTCTCTCAGCTGCAAGTCTCCCTTGCTTTCTAGTGGTGTTTGGGCAGTTTGCCTACTTCCAGACTGCACTGAACGACTTGGCCGAGTTGTTTGATGGAACCCATCCTCAAGCCAGGCTTCTCAGTTCTCTCTCTGGGTCCCACTCAGGTAAAAATTTCAAACTGTTTTACACAGAGTTTCACTATACAACCATAGTGATTGTTTCAATCTCTCTCTCTCTCTCTCTCTCTCTCACATTTTGATGAATAGAAAATTTAATCAGCTTTGAATCTAGAGTTTGTGTGTCCATCAGAAGTCTTTATATTTTACTTACTAAGATTGTGGGGAAAATATATTCATCTCAAGAAATGAATATGAGTATATACATTATATATAACTATGTATATAATCTTGTTAGAAAAAGAAATGAAAATAAACCCCTAAATCAAGTTTTGCTCTATTTAACTTGAAGCATTTATTGTGGACCTTCAAGTCCATGCTTCTCCCAGAATGTGTTTCAACACAGCGCTGTGTGACATCCAGATCTGATGTGTTGCCTCCATTTGAATTTCCAGGTGAAACACTCCCGCTGGCTACATCCAATCAGATTCTGCTTCGATTCAGTGCAAAGAGTGGTGCATCTGCGCGGGGTTTCCACTTTGTCTACCAAGGTAAGACGCACCCTGCCGGCTGCTCTTTGGGTACCAAAGTGAAGGGGTGCTGCACTTTACATAGCAATGTGGGTGAGGCACCCTGGACTTCTGACATTGATGAAAAATCAACAAATTTCATTCTTATGACAATGAAAGAATTGACATTATAGATGTGAGATAAAAATCACTTATGGAATACTACTCAACTATCAGAAACAACGAAATCATGCAATTTGTAGACAAATGGATGGAACTAGAGAAGCTCATCCTGAGTGAGCTAACCCAGACCCAGAAGGATGCACATGGCATCTACTCACTTATAGTCGGATTTTAGCCATATAGTGAACATGGACATAGACTTTTTTTTTCTTGTCAATGAGACACTTTTCCCTAGTGGTGCTGCCTTGTAGGCCCCCAGTGTCTGAGGAGGCTCTTGGCCCTCATATGACGGCTGAACTGGGGTAGGGGACTGTTATGTAGGGACACTCCACTCCAGAAGAGTGGGATGGAAGGGTTAGGGGGTAGAGGGTGGGAGGGCTGGACTGGGAGGGGTGGAAAGAGGACACTGTGATGGAGATGTAACCTGAAGTAATAAATAAATATTTTAAATAGAGAATAATTAAGTTTTTTGGCACATTAAATTGTACTTCTACTTCAAAGATATACTATCTTATTTTCTAGCATTATAAAAAGAAAAATTATTGATTAAACTACCTTTGTATGGCTCTTCAGATCTTAGAAAATGACATAAAATACAGTATTTTACCCAATTATGTAAATCATGTCATAATAATTTAGATCTACATGTATTGAAATATAGTTAAACATATATTTAAAACAGACATATGTGTTGTGAAAAGTAGCTGAAATTATAATTTAAGAAGGCCAAACACAGAACAGTACTTCCATGTGGGCTCCTCTGGATGAACACCATTTGTAAAATTAACTTCTATGTTCCACACATTGGTTCTTTGTTTTGTTTGTTTGTTTGTTTAATTTGGAGCTTATTTAAATAAAACTGAGATTGCTTAAAAGGCCCCAAAAGTGAAAAAGATATTACACTCTCTTGACCTTGAATATTCATTTCACAAACTTGAAGGTAGGGAGGCAGAGAGCAGTGGAGCTGGACTGCCCATGACACAGTGGGGTGAGAGGAGGAGCTGCTTCTGGGTCTACTAAGTTCAAACCTGAAAGCAACCATCCTCAGGGCCTAAAGCCACACACTTTACATCCTGCCACCTGAGGCTGAGGCAGGATTGTGAGTTCCCTGGATGTATAGCAAGATCTGTTCCCAAGTCAACCAAAAATAAATAAATAAATAGAACAATAAAGATATTTTTAATTTTTCTCCATCTAGTTTTAACCAGCCAGGAGATAACAATCTACACTTAAGTAGTTTCCTCACAACTATTGAGAAATTGCCTATCTGAGTGGTTCTCTCCCTTGGTATGGAATTCTCCAGAAAGTATCTTAGGAAAGTTATGTCTTTCAGAAAACCATGGAGGACAGCAGTCATACCATTTGTTTCAGTTCTAAAAATCTTTCAGAGCAGCAGTGCTGGGCTCAAAATATTTCACCATAGAAAGCTCTGACTTTCACTATGGAAATTACATAAATGGCCTGGGGCAGACAGTTGGAATGATGTTGGCAGGACAGATGAAGGATGTTTCTGACCCTTAAGAGGAAGTTATTTTCATTAATGGTGTTAGGGAACTAAACAGAGTTTCATTGTTTTAAAGTCTAGGTTTTGCTAAATGTAAATGATCATTATATTTTTAATTGACTTTGCTAGAGAATGACTAATTTAGGCAAACTCACTGAGATTTTCTTCAAGTAAGTTTGGAAATTGACAAAGAAGATATATAATCCAGGATTGACACTTCCTCTGTAACAAAACCAGACTGGTTTTTAAGTAAAATTTTCTTCCTGGAAAAAAATTCACATTAACACTAGAAAATGAATTCAAGATATTGATACTATGAGTCTCTGTATGGGGCTTCCTCTGACTCTTGACAAAGATTAGACCATTGATCAGATAAGGAGCAAAGAACCCAAGGCCTGTGGTGCCCTGACATCAAACTCATGTTTTGGAGAAGGATTAAATCATTTCATGTATGTACATCTGTGTGGTGGAGGGTGTGTTTGTGGTTTATGTGTTTGTGTAAGTGCATGTCAATGTGTGTGCATGTGTGCACATCTGTGTGAAGGCATGGGGTCCATATAAGTGTCTTCATCGGTCTCTCTCCATCTTATTTTTTATGACAGGGTCTGACTCTGAACCTAAAGCTAGTCAGCTTATTCAGACTGAAGCTCCAATGAGCTCTAGGGATCCACCTGTCCCCGCCCCCAGCCCTGGTGTCGCAGATGCACACCTCCACGCCCAGCATTTTAATTTCCGTAGGGACCTCAGCTCAGTTTCTCATGCTTGTATGGAATGTACTTTATTGTCTGAGCTGTCTCCTAGTCCTGAAAAATTGTTTCTTTCTATGAAGTCAGGCATTATCATTAAAATATGTAAAACTACAGAAAACTAGAGAGCAAACATTTATAGAATGAATCAGTTTTCCTTGTACAATAATAAATCTGCCCTATTTAATGTCTTGCAGAGCCCAATACTCCACCTCTCCCAGCTCCGCGCTAGTGAATTTATGCAAAAATGAGTCTTTTATCAATGCTAAATCCCTGGGAGGTAAAAAAAAAAAAAAAGGCTTGTGAATCCAGTTATGAGCTACTCAAAGGCAAAAAGAAAATCTTCAACCCAGAGGAGCTCAATAGAGCACTGGTTTTTGAAAAGATAGTTACGTGGAGCCTAGGCATTATTTGAACTCTATTGTACACAAATGTTCTATGTTGCACTTTTCTGCACTGGCAACACCTTGACTCATCCCCAAGTTATTAAAGCTTGGGATTGCTCAATGACTTTGTGCTCTGAGGCTAGAGGAGGCCTGATCCCTGTTAGCAGGCAGACAGGCCTTTACAAAGGATGCCCGAAATGCCAAAGAAAGCAGGTGGAGTGCAGAAAGCTTCCCTGGCTGGCTCCCTCCCCCTCACAACCCACAATGACTGCTCTTGGTGGAGAATGTAGGGGCTCTGGGAACAAACATGTCATTGTCTTCCAAGCTTCAGAAGAAATACGGACTGGTGGTTAGTTGTGCTGCCAGCCTATAACCTAGACCCAACTGGAAAAAAGCTTCTCCCTTGGGGAGTTACCTTAGATTGGATTGGTCTGTCGGCACATCTGTGGGAGATTGTCTTGACTGCTAAAAGATGCTTTAAGACTCAGTCCACTGGAGGGTCCTGAAGTATGTAAAAGTGAAGAAACCCAGTAAAAAGGCTGGCAGGTATCCAAGCAGCATGGGGGTGTTTGTGTCTCTCTGTTCTTGGCTGTGGATGCTGAGTGACCAGCAGTCTTGCATCCTTTGCCTGTGTGGTTTCCCTTCAGTAACCAGGAAATATAAACTAAATGAAGTCTTTCCTCCCTTACGTCATGTTTGGTCAAGGTGTTTTTATTGCATCAACAGACATGAAAGTAAACCAAAGACTTAACAGCAGCAGAGAAGGAATTGCCACCTGTGCCTCCTTTACCTATCGTCTGTTGCGTGGGACTGATCCTGCCCAAATTAACTCAGTGGTTAACCCAGTGTATCTGGGGTCACGAACATTGTAAGCATGCTGTTTGGGTTGTGTTTGTTTTTTTTTTCTTTGAACCTTTATTTTTCTTTTATGTGTATGGGTGTTTTGCCTGCTTGTATGTCTGAGCATCCTACCTATCAAGTCTTAGACTCTATATATGATAACACAGTTCTTTGACAAAACCTGAAAGTTAGAGCTAGAAGAGAAAGTATGGTTCCTCTGAGCTTGGATGGGAAGAATGGAAACCAAGAGTCTCATTCATGAAGCCCTACACCTGTGCTTGTTTCTTTTCCCTGGCTGTTTTTCTGAGATACTATCAGCTTAAAGCATAGTTGACTTTGCATTTCTAAGGAAATCACATTTTGCATGAAGAGCTTACATAATATTTTGGGGTTTTTTGTTTTGTTTTTTTACTGAGAACTTTTATGATAAAACTGCATATGTAATTCACTGGTGTTTACTAATTCCCTAACTAGTACCAGTTTGTCAGGTCAGAATCCTCAACTCCCAACAGAGAAAGACTGTCCCTTGATCACTAAAGGAAATAAGAAGCTTCCGAATATGCCCGCAATGTATTCCTATGTTGTTGTTTACATTCTGTAACAAGGCACAGTGGAAGGCTACAAACATACCTCTTTGACTGGCAATGGCAAAGGCTGATTGATGGATATCCCATGCTCTCCTAGTGACTCAGCATGAGCTTTTGCCCACTCTCAGCTCTGAAAGACCTCACAGAGGAGCATTCAGGGTCCAGCTCAGCACAGTGGTGTGGCATGAGGCACTTCCTGTTTCCCTCACCTGCCTTACAGCTGATCCTGTTTTGTTCTTACTACTCAGATACTTCCAATTTGTTCCTTGATGGTGCAAATATCATCTAAGGGACAAAGAATAGTAACAAGAGAAAAGAGATCCTGCCTTCTGCCTGACAGGCCTGGATGAGCAGGACCAGGAGTTCCTGATGGGAAGAGAGTTTCACAACATAATCCAAACCTCTAAGTGTTACCATGGTCCACTGCACACTGGCCCTGTCTCATATTTTCTCTGTCTTCCCTTTACTTTCCAAATGTCCAACTCCATGAAAGATCCATCATAGCCACATATGGACATAGTGCTTATATACTCGTGCATATATACTCATGTATATAATTGTCCTGAACATTGGGAACTGTAGACTCCTTGTCCCCATCCACTACCCAAGGACCAAAAGACACTCACCACTTCATAGACCAAGGCATTTACTTCCTATGACAAGGAAATTCATAAACCATGGGAACCTAGAAGAATCTCAGCAGGGAGAGGGAGCAAGGATGGCAGGTGATTAGACTTGGTTGTGTAGGGCTGGGCCAGCCTGAGAGTTGTGAGTGTGCTTTTCTTGGGGCTACTACACCCTGGAGTATCTTCATTTTCATGTAGGAGATGAAGGATCAGAGCGAAGAAAATACCAGTGTAGGGGAGATCCCCCCACTCATTAGATGGGGTAATTGGTCTAGCCATGGCTGCCACAGTGTGCTCTATGCTGTCCATCACAGTGCAAGTACACAGCTGTCTGCGTTGTAGCTCCTGGTCACTAGAAAATGTACCCTGCCTCTCAGCTCCAAGCTACCAACTCTATGGCTCTTATTCCTCATGTGGTTGCTCATTCCTGATGGAGTATTCTGCTTCAGGCTGTTCCTTGATACTTAATCTATCCCTCCTCTTCCTTTTCCATTTACAAACCACATGGATATAGAGTTTGAAAGTGGCTTTCATAAATGTCCATCTCTCTTAGGTACTGAATGGCTGATTTATGTGAATACCATTTTCCACCAATCCTATCAGGGGAACTGACATTGTCCATCAGGGTAGACCCCAGGAACAAAGTGAGGTTCTACATTTTCACATCTTCTGTGTATAATCTCAAAGCTCTGACTGTGTTTCCTTCGCTCCCCTATCAAACATTAGTGAGTTTACCCTAGTCTATTGGCTGGTTGAATCCCTAGCCTCAGCATGGACCTTCCCCCTTCTCCCCCCCCTCCTTTTTTTTTAACAGAGCCTCCTTGCTTAGGATTATCATGTTAACTTATTGTTCTCTTCAATGTTACCTGAGCTACTAGCAATAAACTCTGGCCCCAACCTGGTTCTTGCCCACATTAAAAGAAAATGCCATAAGGCAGAGAGGTATAGAAACAAATTTGTTCTACTTTTCCCCCAGTTAGGGAGAAAAAAATTCTTCATCTGTCTCTGACTTGCCTACAGCTAAGTCCTGTCTTATGAAAATAACCACAAATTAGGAAGTGTGTACATGTTCACAGCCTAGCCTCTCCCCTGGGAGATGAGACTTTCCTTTGGCCTTAAGACTCCTCCTGCAGTTGATTGTGTTTTCTTTCCAATTTCAAGTCTTGAACTATTTTATACATTTCCTGTTCCAATTTGGTTGGCTTTGCCTGGAAATCTTTCATAGCCTTGTCTCTTTCCTACCCTTGTTTGACGGAGTTAGCTTGGAAGATCTCTAATGGAATTCTGCATTGCTTTCATTTGTAAAATTGACCCATATTTATCATCTTGCACAAAACTTAAGTTAAAGTGGATCAAAGACCTTAACATAAAGCCCAACACACTAAAATCTAATAGAAGAGAAAATGGGGAAAAGCCTCAAACTCTTTGGCACAGGTGACAACTTCCTGAATAGAACACCAGTAGCTCAGGCTCTAAGATCAACGATCAATAAATGGTACCTCATGAAACTGAAAAGCTTCTGTAAGGCAAAGGACACCGTCATTAGAACAAAAAGGTAACCTACAGATGGGGAAAATATCTTTACCAACCCCACATATGACAGAGGGCTAATACACAAAATTTATAATGAACTCAAGAAATTAAACACCAAGAAACCAAATAATCCAATCAAAAAATGGGAACAGAGCTAAACCAAGAATTCACAAAAGAAGAATCTCTAATGGCAGAGAGATACTTGAAGAAATGCTCAACATCCTTAACAATCCGAGAAATGCAACTCAAGACAACTCTATCTTACACCTGTCAGAATGGCTAAGATCAAAAACTCAAATGACAGCACATGCTGGAGAGGTTGTGGAGAAAGGGGAACACTCCTCCATTGCTGATGGGAGTGCAAACTTGTACAACCCCTATGGAAATCAGTCTAGTGATATCTTAGAAAACTTGGAATAGCTCTACCTCATGACCCTGGCACACCACTCCTAGGTACACATCCAAATGATTCCTCACCAAACCAGAAGGACATTTCCTCAACTATGTTCATAGCAGTGTTATTGTAATAGCTAGAAACTGGAAACAACCCAGATGTCCCTCAACCAACAAATGGATAAAAAAGCTGTGGTACATTTACACAATGGAATACTGTAAGAGGAGTTAGATTAATATAAATTAGATTAAATATATATATATATATTAGATTTAGTAAATATCTAGGGGTTTCTGTTACAGTCTCTTAATATGGGGTATGAAGATCAACTTGGCTTTGGGCAATTAGCTTTTCAGCTTATGGACTAAAAACAAGGATAAACGAGGAGAAACTATGGACTAAAAGCAAGGTTTATGGCCTGGCATTGTTTTCAGCTGCTAAGTGGGCAGAGCCCAGATTAAGCTGAAGCCAGGTGGAACAAGGAGAGATCCTATTTAAGGACAAGCAGATGGAGCCTGGGGGCCCCATGCTAGAAAGCTTAGATGCTAGAGAGTCCTAATGCTAGAAATGACCAGTAGTTTGTATCATCTGATGGAGAAAGTGCTAGTGTACTGAAGGCCAGATTTCCCTGAGGCATAAAGAAGCTGGTGAGCTACAAGACAATGTCACTTGATGGCAGCTTTCAGCAGATGGATACCAACATATGTGCACTATTGAGCATGATTAATTGAATGACATGGAATTAGGTTTCTCAGAATGAAAAATATAAAATGAACTACAGAGATGGAAAGATCTGTGAAATCTCATGAATTGCCAAGCACACAAACCATATTTCAAGGATTCACAAGCTGTTATGGTTAGTAGTAAGTAGTTCAGTCAGTGTTTAAATTAACATTCCAGAAAATTGCAGATTTTACTGCTTTAACTGAAAAGGTATGCTCATTTTGCTTCACAAAACCCATATATGAGTAAAGAATAGTACATCAAGGACCAAAGAAGGACTTGGATCTGTCATTCTCAGAGAAAATAATACCCATCACCAGAATTTTCTTTACCATGTTACAAAGAAAAAAAGACAATTACTTTTACTCCCAGCCCAAGCTTCACAGTAGTAGCGTATGCAATTGGTTAAGCATGTTAATAGATAGAAGAGACAATGGTGAGAAAAATTTTTATCTCCACATGAATATAAAAACATAAGATAGTTTTCCACATATTCTTTTTTAATAATTTATTTTTTATTTCTTCAAGTTCCATCTCAATCACAATCCCCTCCTTACTCCCCCCTCCAGTCCTACCCTTCCACCCTCCTCCCCCTCAACCCCCCATCCTCTTCCCTTTTTTTTTAGTTTAAGGTATTTCTTTTTTCCCCCCAACAGCTCTCCCTTTCAGTCCAAAAAATGGTTCTTTTTCTTATAACTATAAATACAATACAAAACAACAGAAATAAATAGGCCACGATTATAAGAGTTATATGGCTTAGCATACATTCCCAATGTCCAGTCCATATGTATTTGGCACTTGACTTTAACATTCTACTATCTAACCATCTCCATGAGTTTAAAGTTCTATATCTAACTCAGCTTTCATACTAACTTGCCTCTTAATTTTAAAAATATCTTCTTAGATCCAAAACACCCTCTTGATTCCTAAACAACTCAAAATTTAGCTATGAGACTCTAGCTATCTATTCTTCAACCACCTCAGAGACCTGAGAGGGATAAATATATCTGATTATATAGGAAGTGCAGGGCCTGCAGCTTTCAAAACTAAGAAATGACATACCAGTGGCTGCCTGGACAGTACCCATTTTCTCTCCATACATTACAGCATCCATCTTCAGCCATTTGGCCCCGTTTCTCTGACAGACATTGATTGTAGAGCAGGAATTATGAAGGACTTACCTACCCTGCCATTAAGTGACATTGTCTTGTAACTAGATTTCTAAATGATTTGGCATGCATGCAACATAGCCCACCTTCTGTTTCAACTTATAAAATATGTGCTTCAATTTTGCATTGTTCTTTATGATAACAATTTATATTACTAATATCAGACAATTTTTATTTAAATGCTCAACTTCTTTGAATATACATGTACTTAATCAGAAGCCAGAACTGTCTTTATGTCAATTTTTCCAATGCATAATGGTGAAAGATTAAAAGTTTCTGTACTTTCTTGTACTTCTAGCATCTGTGATTATAGACTCTGTGGATTTTATTCCCATCCAGGATTCTGTGCCAATATTCTTAAGTGAATATAAGTTATATAACTAATTACAGGGTAGTATTTACAAAATAAGACATTGACAACCACTTTGGTTAGGACAACTAAGAATGATGGAAATAAATGTTTTACTCAAGAAAAAAAAAAAAGAAGAAGAAGCTGGTTAGCAGAGAAAGCGTCAACAAATTGGCAAAAGGCCAAGGACTAAACCCCATGGCTCAGCTTTTGCCTAGAGGGGTTTGACCCTTCCAAGTAGTGGCCTGAATGGAACTGTGGCCAGCTTCAAAGACTGAGGCAGAGGGGCAGAGTTGTTGATACAAAGGGAATAACTTGGCTTACAGACAGCTGAGGTCTCTCAGAGAGAAGAACACCTCAAGCCTTATTTAAGGTGAAGCCACCATAGCCAATTTACCCTGACAGATCTACATCTGAAATATTCCAGAAGAAAGACTGCTAAGTACATTAAAGGGTCTACCCCAGAGACTGTGTTCCCGACGACTGAGGACTTGCTCCTCAGTCTGTATCCTTCTAAAAGGTTATGAAAATAGTTGTAATAATAGTTATCAATAGGTTTAGTGGTTAGGTAATAGGGGCTGTAGTCATTCTTAGGGTTAGTAGTTAAGTGACCGTTTATAAGTGAATATAGTTATCAATAAATATATATTGAATAATTAAAAAGGTTCGGTTTCAGAATACTACTCAGCCATCAGAAACAAGAAAATCATGAAATTTGCAGCCAAATGGATAGAACTAGAGAAGCTCATCCCGAGTGAGCTAATGCAGACCCAGAAAGATGCA
This sequence comes from Lophiomys imhausi, assembly GCA_907164525.1. NCBI lineage: Eukaryota > Metazoa > Chordata > Mammalia > Rodentia > Muridae > Lophiomys > Lophiomys imhausi. The sequence goes on along the minus strand of CAJQZJ010033660.1, from coordinate 2,587,777 downwards.
CATGGCATTTATTCATTTGTAACTGGATTTTAGTCATATAGTATAGAATAACTATCCTACAACCAACAGACTTTAAAGAACAGGAACATAGACTTTATTACTTGTTAGTGGGACATTTTGCCCTAGTAGAGCTGCCATGTAGGCCCCCAGTGCAAGAGGAAGCTCTTAGCCCTCATATAGCTGCTGAACTGAAGGGGGCTGATACATAGGGCACCCCACACTGGAGGAATAGGATAGGTGGGAGAAGGGGAGAGGGTGGGAGGGTGGGTCTGAGAGGGGTGAAGGGAGGGGACTCTGATGGAGATGTAAATTGAAATAATAAATAAACATAAATAAATAATTAATTTTAAAAAAGAAAAAGAGTCTAAAATCACAACAATGAAAGAAGAAAAAAAAAAGACTCCTCCTGCAGGTGGTCACCTGTACTCCAAGCAATGAATATTTTGCAGGAATCCTAATTCATGGGGCCTCCATTATAGTTGTGGAGTGTTACCTTTTTCACTGTGGTGACCTGAAGTTTACTTTCTTAACAAGTTATTAGCTGCACGCATGCTGGAATATTGTTAACTATAGTCCCAGCATTTCATAGCAGGATCTGCAGAACTCCCTTCATCTACACAAGTGAAAGCCCAGCATCTCCCTGCTTCCCCTTACCAGTCCTTGGAAGCCACCACCCTGTTCTCTGCTCCAGGGACCTCAACTGTCTTGGATCCTCCAGATAACTGAGGCAGTGCAATCTGTTTCCTGACAACACTGGCTCATCCCACTCAACACATTCCCCTTCGGATGTAGCCATGCTACCACAAATACCAAAACCTTCATCTGTGTTGGTTAATAAAATTCCCTTTTATGAATTCATGGACCACACTTTTTTTTATGCAGTCATCTTCTGATGGACGCTGCCCTAGTTTGTTTTCATCATCAAGTTGACATAGTCCACAGTCATCTGACAGGAGTCTCAATGGAGGAATCGTCTAGATCATATGGCTTGTAGTCATGTCTGTGTGGAAATGATCTTGATTATTAATTAAAGCAGAAGGGCCCAGCCTACTGTGGGTACCATCCCTGGCTGGTGGTCCTGGGCTATATAAGACAGGCTCACTAGCATGAGCCTGGGTGAAGCAGGGATGGAGACAACGAACAGTGTTTCTCCACAGTTTCTCCTTCAAGTTCCCACTTGACTTTCTCCCTTGACTTCCCTCAGGTGTGGACTGTGATCTGGAAGTATAAGACAATTACACCCTTTCATCTCCAAGTTTGCTTGTGGTCAGAATATTATAGCACCAGAAATCAAACTAGAATGATCCCTTAGTTTGTTTTCATACATTGGCTACAATATTGTTATTAGATCCCAAATTCAACCCTTCAGAATAAATATCTAGAACTGGAATGATGGGTCACGTGGTGGCTCCTATTTTTAATCGCATGATTTATCACAAGGGCCACATCTAAACAAGTCCTTCACAGAGCAGCTCATACCACTAGACTCAAATGTTGCTGAGGATGAGCAAAAGCTGTAGTCATTGCTTTCTAATTGCCAGCACAATCATCCAGTTTTTAATTAATTTGAACTGCTTGAATACTAATGAGCCACCACAGGCGCTTATTTTCCTTTTATCCCATCTTCCCATGTGAATGAGACCTCTGTGGTCATCCCCAGGGACATCATAGGAGGGGATGTAGAAACAGACTTGTCCCTGTGGTCACTCCTTACAGAAAGGTTACAGGCATTGTGTCTGCCCTGCTTCTGCCCTGGTCCCCTTTACATCCTCTCCTGTCATGTTCTACTCTGACACAGTGTGCTCCTTCCCCAGCTGTCCCACGTACCAGTGACACACAGTGCAGCTCTGTCCCAGAGCCCAGATACGGGAGGAGGATTGGCTCTGAGTTCTCTGCAGGCTCTATCGTTCGATTCGAGTGTAATCCAGGTTACCTGCTGCAAGGTTCCACAGCCATCCGCTGCCAGTCTGTGCCAAACGCACTGGCCCAGTGGAATGACACCATCCCAAGCTGTGTAGGTAAGTGGGGCCGAGGAGAGGAGATGACTACCTGGGGACTGGATCAGAACCTTATGTCGGGGTTAGAGCCCTCTTGTCAGTGTTTATGAAGTGATCTTGCCCTTCACCTCTATGAAGATCAATTGATTATGTCAGTAGCCCAATAGCACCAATCTTAAAAAATTAATGTTCCTAAACCATGAGATTTATGTGCATGAAACATGTTTTCCTTCTTGATGCTCATTAAGTCTGCCATCAACTCTGAAGTTATGAAAACACATAGTTTCAATCTGTGTGGCCAGCATTAGGCTGACGGGTTATGGCTTTCCATCTATGATCCCTTTTAATACACTCGTGTTTGAAAAGTGGTGGGGTCACAATGACATTGATAGCTGTTATTTGCTGTATTTTTCAAAGGAACTTCAGCACAAGAGTTATTATCCCTTGAGTTTATCTGTGCATTTTAAGTATCTCTTCTTCCCTCTGGATTGCTCTGAAACTCATCAATATGACCTGGAGTTACATGTCTGTAGACAGAAGGGAACACACTACATACATGCCTACGTTAAAGTAGAAAACTGTTCCAGATGGAACTCACTTCAGAGACATCTTTGTTGTAGATAGTCCCTTCTTAGAAAACCTGATGAAGTTTTATTTATAGACTCAAAACTTAAAAGTCAGTTACATAGTAGATATCAATCACTGATGTGTATTTGAAAGCAAAGAGATTTAGTTTTACCTTGGCTAACAATGCCACTTTAAATAGTAGGAAAAGGTTCCCTGTCTGATCACAGCCTAGAAAAACAATTTTCTAGTCTCCCTAACCTCACTTGGCTTTTACTTAACATGGATCTCTCTTTTAGTTCCATGCAGTGGCAATTTTACCCAGAGAAGAGGGACAATTTTGTCTCCAGGCTACCCTGAGCCCTACGGCAACAACTTGAACTGTGTTTGGAAGATCATAGTAACAGAGGGCTCAGGGATCCAGGTAGGGCCTCAGACCAGGGCCTGGGCAGCAGGTCAGCCCAGGCCACAGCTTTCCTTGTCCTCATTCTGCCTTCCCTCACACCCCTCATCTCTTCTTTCCTTCCTTTCATTCTCTCCCTCTTCCTTCTGCTCTTCCTTCATCCCCCTATCTCTCTTCTCCTTTTCTTCTAAACTTATTTTTTTTACACTCTTACTAATTTAAAGATTTAAAAAACTTTATCTACTTGCTTTGCATTATCTTGAGTTAGAATTCAGCAGAATGGATTTCATTCTGGCCTTTTCACACATACTTTGCCCTCATTCATTCCCTCGCTCCACTACCCCCCTCTTTCCTACCCCCCTCGCTCCCTACTCCCTCTCTCTGCCCCCCATTGTATTCCCCTGTTTTCTACTGCTGTGAGTACACAGGTGGAAATCTGTTTCTATTTTGTGAGTGTTCCTATAAAATGTTTCTAATCATTTTCAATTTTTCCAAAAAATGATTTTATTTACTTAAAGTGTTATTGTTATTATTTTTAATTGAGAGGGGTGCGTATGAATGTAGTACCTGCGGAGGCTTTAGAGGGCTGGGAAGTCTCTGGAGATTGAATTGCAAAAGGTTCAGTGTCATCTGTCATGGATGCTGGAAATAAAACTCAGATTCTCTGGCAGAGCAATAAGTGCTCTTAACAACTGAGCCATCTCTCCAGCACAATAATTGATTTTTAGAATAACAGCTATGGGAAGTGTTATTTGTTGAGATTTTTCCCATGTACTGTCATAGATTAGTTTCTCTCATATGTATATAATGTATATACATGTGTATATACATATAGACATGTACATGTGTGTGAAATATATATATGAAAATATAGATTTCATATATATTATCTTGTTAAAAATATATCAATTTATTTGAAAATTGTATATATGTATATAATATATTGATCACATCCATCCCACACTGACCCATCCTACTCCCCTTGACACCCCCTTCCATTATGACCCCCTCATATTTTCATGCCTTTTTCATTTTTCAAATAACCCACTGAGCCCACTGAACCCAGTTGTTTGTGTTTGTGTGTGTGTGTGTGTGTGTGTGTGTGTGTGTGTGTGTGTGTGTGTATGTTCATTAAAAGCTCATATGTTTAGATTTTAGTTTGATTAAAATAAAACACAGTAACCCTGCCTTGTGACTCTGTAGATTCAAGTGATCAGTTTCGCCACTGAGCAGAACTGGGACTCCTTGGAGATCCATGATGGAGGAGATATGACGGCCCCAAGACTGGGCAGTTTCTCAGGTAGGGTGACACTGTGCTTCCCTTTGTCTCTGCTTTTGAATCAGAACCAAAGCCAAAGGTAGAACAGAAAACAGTGTGCAGACAGTGCTCCACAGCAATTCTTTTCCATAATATCTGCCAGTGGGGAAGGTCTAAGGGTCTAACCATAGAGATAGGTTAGAGGAATGAGGCGATGGGGTCCTTTGCAGGAGGCCATCTGAAAGAACCAGGCAGCTCAGAAATTAATGGTAGGATCTGAGGGTAGCATTGAATGGGAACACCACTGACAGGCACATGAAAGGGGATAAGGCCAAAAAGAGGCTTGCCCCAGAGTAAGATACCTGGGAAATGATTCAGTGTACCTCATTGAGGAACACTGTGACTGTCATTCTTCACTCTGAAAGAATGGTGACATATCACAAGCCTGACTTCACACAGAGACATGAACCTGGAGCTGGGCTGTGGTCATCAGCAAGGCAGGCAGTCCTTGCATCTTCCAATTTCATAGGTATGTCTGTGTTGAGTCACCTTCCCTAGGCCTTGTCCTCTCAGTAAACCACTGGCAGGATCATCTTCTCCCTCCTCCTTGTCACCATGTCCCCAGAACTGATATCATTTGTGCACTATGGTCCAGCCCACTGCTATGTATGACATGAGCTCATCTGGACCAAGTCTTAAATTTCAGACATAGAATTGTCTAGTATGTCACATGAGAGTTTATTCAAATAAAAATTCTTTTTCTGTTGATTTTTTTTTTTTTTTACTAAGTAGGAAATGGAAGAGGGTGACGCTCTTATAGTACTACCCATGAGATCGATTTTATCTTTAAATGATTGGGGGATTATGCATGTGGCTGTCAGCAAATGAAAATATTTCTGCATGGTCAGCCACATGGGTATTGGGTGGTAAAGTTCCAAACACTACTGTCATTCATCACCACTGCCTACCCTTAGCTGTATTTGGCTCTTTACACTTCTGGGGATTTAGTGGACAATAGCCCATCACCAAACAAGCTTGGTCTGGAATTATTCCACATAGGAAGCCTGGCTGAGTTCCTTTACCAGGTGTCTCTTGTCACTGTCCTATGCACCATGAGATTTACAGAGAGTGTTAGTTCATCTAATTGACAGTTGTGAATAAAGTAGAAATCCTCTGCGAGGAGAAACAACAATGAGCCCATAATTTTAAATCTGTGTGTAGAATCCTACATTCAATTTGATTCTATGATATCTATTTATCTAGATAGTACTACAGGGACATTATAGGCATTCTGCGGGCAGGGGCCAGAGTAGTATTCAAGAACCATGCTCCTACCTCCACTTTGGCTTCACTTAATGATACAAAGGAGAGAAAACAGCCTTGTTCCCTTAAGCCACCTTAAGACTCTTAAAGTTAGATGTAAATTAAAAGTTCCAAAGATCCCTCAGTGCTGGTGGGCTTCTAGAGGTATTCACAGTACTCTGAAAAAACGTACCTATAATTTTACTTGTGTTGAATAGAAGAAAAAAAGAGAACTAGCCAAATGGAGACAATCTAAATGAAGATTTAATTCCTTAAATATGTCACCTTGTAGGCACACTGATGTGTGTTAGCAATCTATGACCCTTATCTGAGCTGTGGCATGCAGAGTTTCAGAAAGTTTTTATTACATAGACATGATTGATACTATTACTGGATGCAAAACGGCACTTAACCACTTGCCCTTTTTTAAAAATCTCAGACCACTGGAAGTGGGGCTGTTGTCTCATGGGTTAAGTCCCAACCCTTAACCACATGACTGATGTTACCAGTGTGGCCAGCACAATAGGCCTGGTGTGTACTCAAGGGTCATCCAGATAGAGGCTGCTATGCTCTCCACATGCATGTGCATTATGGACATAGAGAGAGCTGTGTCTTATGTCTAGCATGATTTTGATACATTAGACCTTTCTTATACTACACTAGAAGTTTTCTATTCATCTAGAAATCACTTCAGTTCTTTAGAAGAATAGTTTTTAAATTGAATACGATCCTATATCATTATAGGCATGTATGAAATTCTCAATAAAAATAGACAAAAAATGTTATAGCAGACCAAAGTTTGAATTTTTTTTTAGAACACAGTCAATACTTAGGAATCTTGTCCCTGTGATACTTAAAAGTATTTATAAAGTAGATTCTAAAATATTTTAATTGTTGAATAAAATAAATAAGAATGAGATGTCATAAGAAGTGCATATTTAAAAACAAAATGATTAACATCTTTAATAAATTCAGTGCTTTGGTTTTTCATTTCTACTTGGGTAGGAACATATATATATATATATATATATATATACACACATATATATGTGTGAGTGTGTGTAGATCTTTTTTAGTAAGCTATTGGAAAATCACTTTTGGAAGCAGGCAGGTTATAAATTATAAATGAGTAAAGTAGAGCAGAATTTATGCAGACTTGCATCTGACAGATAGAATTAAAGGAAAGCAAATATCAGTATACAGAGAGTAGACTCTGCAGGGACAATAATAAAATTTTGCAGTTCCTTTGTTATGTGTCATTCTTTCTGGGTCACAGTAAAACAATGTGATCAGAAATATTCTGCCTGTGGCAACATTTAAAAAATTCACTCATTTTCATTTTACATGGAGAGAATAAGTCCCTGATATCCCTGACTACACTGAGAAGACCCAGAGTCAACTCCATAATATGGCAAATGCAGATTCTCTATCCAGAGGTGTCTGGGTGATGAGGGGTGCATCATATACAGCCCTCCTGAGCAGTTGTTAGATTCTGTGATTGGCATACTAAGAGACATAATTTTTCATCTGAAAAAGGCGTGTGAATTCACAAGCCAATGTCATATCCACAACTCATTAGCTCATCTGAGTAAAGGACTTAGCATGTTCTTCATTTCATGGAATCAGAATGTTCTCAAGTTTACGTAGGTGTCATAGGGTGATAGAGTTAACTAGTCCTAGAGCCTGGAGTAGAAGTGGGTTTCTTAATCTACTGTACAATTGAAAAAAAATCACACAGTGCTTATGTGCACATTCCTAAGCTAAGAGCTAGGGACTCTCAGATGACTTGGGTAGGATGGACTTTTATCAAGCTGTCCAAAGTAAATTCCTATGTTTGAATTTGGGGAAAAAGTGTATATGTCACTATCAACACTGGCCCTCTGATGTAGTTTCAGTAACAGGTGAAAAATTATGGATTCTCCATTGTTGGTAGGAGACCTGTGGTGCTTGCTAATTAGTTTGAATTGCCAACCTGATACCACTGAGAATACAACCCTGGAAAATTCTTAATGAACTATCTAGATCAGGCTGGTTTGTGGGCATGTCTGTAGGACATTGTCTTGATTTGTTAACTGAGATGGGCAGTACCATTTCACAGGCCAGCCCATGGATGATATAAGAGTAGAGGAAGCAGAAGCAAGCAGGGATCCATATGGATATGGGGGCTCCTATCTTGACTGTGGACATATATATATTGAATTCCTAAGTTAACTTCCCCAAAATGGTGGAGTGTAACTGGAAACATAAGTCCAATAAACTCTTCCTGGCCCACTTTGCTTTTTGTCAGGGTATGTTAGCCCAGCAACAGAAATACAACTGGAACAGGTAGAGAGCAATGAAGGATGTTTCATTGTAGAATTAGTAATTACTTAAGCAGAGCAACAAAGTGGAAAGAGACACTGTCAGATGTCCCCCAAGTGTCAGATAAAATCAGGTCCATGATGGAGATGTAACCTGAAGCAACAAATAAATAAATTTATAAAAAAAAAAAAAGAAAGAAATCAGGTCCATAGTCTGGACCATGGGATGAAAACTTGGAAAGTGAAGTTGTTAGATTCACAGTAAATGCCATTCGTCTTCATATGCCAGCCAGATGACAGACACTAGGCAAGACAAAAGTTGATAAGCATATAGAAATTCTACAAAGTAAGTCATTGTGCATGCTGTGCATGCTTTTAGCCAGTGTGTGTGTGTGTGTGTGTGTGTGTGTGTGTGTGTGTGTGTGTGTACTTTAGAAACGGTCTGAGGTTGAACAATAAGCAAAGCACTGAACATCCTTCACCTCCATGATTCTCTTTCTGAGGCCTTGGGGTACCCTGCTGGATACCTTAGGACCAACACTTTCTTTTGCTGAGACTGGGCCCAGAAAAAGTCTTATCCAGACAGGACATATCTGCAAACTATTCTCTTGCAGATATTTAGTGTTAAACAATAATCCTCCATATGTTTAGCTCATCCATCTGTCTATCTATCTTTTTGTCTATAATCTATAAACACAAATTCAAACACCAAAGGGTTGAATCTGAAAGCATTCTATAAGACACTTTCCACACACATACTTAGTTGTCTTATTGTGGATTTTGTATTAGTAATTTATCCTAAAGAACTCCTACCTCCTGAATTCAATGGCCCTTGTCATCTAGGAAAAAATGATCAAGGCACAGAACCCATATCTCAAAGAGGCATCCTAAACTACACACACACACACACACACACACACACACACACACACACACACACACACACA
>CAJQZJ010033660.1:2551784-2575192 GCA_907164525.1 Lophiomys imhausi | reverse complement strand
AGCCCATAGTGGGAAGGGAAGACCTCCTGCCTGGGTACCTGAGCCAATGGAGACATGGGCCCAGCCCTGGGTGGTTTGCTTAATTAAAGTAAACCTGTTTTATCAGGTTCTTCCTCTCCTGGGCTCTATAACAGGTAGTGTCTGGGCCTCCTGTCCCCTTGAGGGAGTGTGTCCATTAGAATTGAGGTCACTCAGGTGCCTCAGTGTTTAGATGGGTTCAGGAAAGTTTTGGTTTTATGCTTCAGATATTCTTTGTTAAAATAAAAATTAAAAAAAAAGATGCCTTCTTTTTCAGACTACTATAGCTCAAGTGGATGGGGTTTCTAAATTGCTCCCAGTCAAGTGGTGTCTGTGATTTAGTTATTTTAAAATTGCTGGGGTTTTTTGTTTGTTTGTTTTTGTTTTTTAACTATGCCTGGGAGTTTTAAGGGTTTAGGTTGTTCTACATCGAAAAAGTTAAGTGAATGCTCTCAGGGAAGCATTAAAATTCCACAAAAGACCTTAAGTCTTTTGAAGTAAAAAGTAATAAGCCCTTGAACAGTATAGTATCATAATTGAATACTGATAAATTGACAGCACAGATTAACTCCCTGATTATAACAATCCTTATACATATATGTAAATTATAAATGTACTTTAATAACAATTTCATATTATATTAATTATACTCAGAAGTTCCTTGATGCTTTGGTGGGCTTAGCTTAGGCAACAGCCTCATTGTATATGGCAGGACATTAGACAGTTCTCTGCATCCCCAGTGATAAGTTCTGCACCCCCTTACAGAGGGGTTGTCAATAAACATCTGCTCACCAGTGTGGCAAGCTGACCTTACCCCTGCCCTTCTAACCTCTTGGAGATTTATCTCTATTTAATCATTCTCTGGTTTATAAGGTTTTCTGTAACAGTTTTCAGTAGCAAAAGTTCCCCTGTAACCTCCTTTTAGACTTCCTCTGTCTCTACCAGAAATGCTTTCCTGGAATATCCATCAATCATTACACTTCCCCATTGTATCCCAACTGCACCGAGAAAATTGACATCTTTCAAGCAATGTGAATTCTGTCTTCTTTCTTATATCCTAGCAAATTTCATATGCACTTCTGAGGTTGTGAGGTCTATCAGATAATAATAGGCTTCTGACAATTTTTGTGTGTGTTACATGCAGCCAAAGGACTACTGGCAAGTTAAAGGTTTGTTCCTGCCTGTGATCTTCAGGCATTTAATGCGAAAGTACCATCTAAGTCTGTTCCACAGTTCTCCTTCTGGGCAAAAGACTAGGATTTTCCACACTGTTTTGTGCTAGCCTTTTGGAATATCAGGTCTCAGCAGAATTGAGAAGCGCAGATACCAGGGTAGATTTTATGAAACTGAGCCTTCTTAGACATCCCTGACAATCACCTGCTAGCCCAGACAGAATCTTCCATGTACTTCCTAGGTAGCCCCCTGACTACCGCTTGCAGGAATCATCAGCTCCAGTATAAAATCCACTCCTGTTTCCCTCCCTGATCTTGCCTCAGGGGTTGCCCACAAGAGGAGGTGTCTCTCTGGACACCAGCAGGTGCTTGTATTCTTGTGGCTCATCAGACACTAACTTTTGTTTGACCATTTTTCGCCTGGCATGGCCTTCACAGAACACTCACCACATCTTCTTTCATCTTTTCTGGGAGACAGCGGCCTCCCCCCTTCCCCTTAATGATATTGTAAGGTGCTCACCTCCAGTACCAGTTATCTGCACATACCTTCATTGTCAGCATCCGTTATTTCACCTCCATGGTGGATTGAGCAGCAGGACAGACACGACCCCTGTTTGTGTCGCCTTTAGGCCCCTGAACCTCTTCAACAGCTACTGACTTTGCCAGGCATCTTGAAACCATCCAACAAGTTCCTAGGATGAAGAGTGATGTTATACTTCAGGGTGAAATAAAAGTAAAAACATGGTCGGACACACCCCACAGCACCTCTTTTTTTTTTTTTTTTTTAATCTCTGGAAACAAGTGAATGGCACTGACTGTTGGTTTGCTTTTATATAAATTAATTATCAGATGATGATGTCCAGTCTTGATAAATGCTTCACAAGACATCAAGGTGCACATTTTGGTAAGATTTGTTTCTGATACATAATTTCAAATGAAATGGTGCATAGTGATTTTAACATACAAATGTGTTTTGGGTTTTGCACATGTAGGAACTGCTGTGAGTATAGGTGCACAGGAGGAATAGGGTAGTAGAAACTTTATTTACCAAGGGTTTACCAAGTCTCGTGGGGTCTCTCAGTGTGGTGGTTAATCTTGGTTGTCAACTTGGTGAGATCTATAGTCACTTGGACCATGACCCTCTGGGCATGTCTGTTCTCATGGTGTCTTTATAGAGAACAGAGGTCTCAGCTTCCTATATTGATTACCCACAGGTCTAACTTCTTGTTTAAATAGTGTGAATTATCTAGGTATGATGGACACCCAAGTGTGCTCTCAGCCCTCAGAGCTGGAAGTAAGGAGTACCAGGACTCCAAGTTCTTCTTTTGCTACATAGTGAATTTGAGGGCAACCAGGGATACATAAGACCCTGTCTTAAAAACAATCATGAAAAATGAATTAATTGAAGTTATGTGCATTCATAAACATCATTCAAAGTGCAAAAGGTCTTTAAAAACCAATAGTTGTATTTTATTACTGTGCTACCAAGTTCTTAATTGTTTAAATAACAAACAAGCTTGTCTTGAAAGTGCACAGTTGAATTGTTTGCTTTGAAGTTATGGTAAGAATTGAAAGTGTCTTGAATGTGCTCATCTGATTTTGAGTAATATAAGAATCTAATGTCCTATATTATTATGTATTGTGCTGAAATATTATTCATTGTCATAAGCTCTTAACAATATAGATGCTTACATTCTAAGAAGTCACAAGCTCGCATCAGGTTTCCTCAAATGTCTAGAATAATAAATATCACATATACATAATAGACAACAATCAAATATATTTCAAGTACATAATATCACAATTTGAGTGCACAATACCTCATTATAAATCATGGGTCAAGAACTCATCTTTGGAATGAGTGTATTAAATTGTGTTGGTAGCAGGGAAGCTTTCATAGATGGCTTGAGATAAGCAGGTACATCGGACACATGTGAAAAGATGCTGGTTATTTTGTGTTGTGGTTTGAATGAGATGTCCCTCATAGTCAGAGCTTCTGAATACTTGGTCTTTCATTTGTGGCTTTGGGGAAATCTTAGGAGTTGTGTCCTTGCTGAAGGACGTATGTCACTGGGGGCAGGGAGGGGGTTTGAAGTTTCAAAATGCTCTATTTCAAGTTTATTGTTTGTGTTTGAAGCTTTTCCTGTTTGCTGTGGGAAATGTGAGCTCTCCACTTCTGCCATTGCTGCTACCAGCGCCATGTCTGCCTGATACTGTTGCTTGACTCCCCACGTGATGGTGATGGACTCCTATCCCTCTGAAACCAGGAGGCCAAATAAACCCTTCCTTGTGTTAGTTGCCTTGGCCATGGTGTTTTATCACAGTAATAGAAAGTAACTGATGCAGTACACTCACCAAAGATAATAAATAAAAACAGCAGGCTTGTCAGACATTAAAAGAGATTAAAAGAAAATAATTGTATTAGAATTCCAGATAAATTTCACTGAGAATGCTATTTTACTGAATTGTCTCACTTCACGCAGTAAACCTGCCTGATGCTTGGTCTACTGAGTAGTGAGGGTTTCAGTTGAATCTACATATCTTAGAGTTGCTTACTTTTATTTAAATAGATCGAGAAGACTCACAGATATGGTTTCACTCAGTTTACATTAAGTCCACCTATCAAATATCTCCATTTTATTTATTTTCCCCCCTATTAATGCTACACATCCTGAACCAACGAAAACCTATCGTGGCCACGGGTTCAGACAAAGCCTGGACCTCTTATTCAGAATCCCTGATACAGCAGTAAGTGCACATGTGGGTAGATTTATTTTTGTGTAATTGAGGAAAAGTTCAAGTGCAGTGTTTGACATTTAACAACCCTAGCTGAGTCTAATGGTCTTACTGTTCTGAACCAGCTGTCGCTCTAGTAAGCTTAAGTGGAGCAATTCTAAAATTAGTGATGGACATAGCTCCATGGCAATGACAGCTGGTGAGGCTGTATTTTTAGTAGTCTTTCCCTTTCATGCAAAAGTGTGACAAATTTAACCAGCACACCCACCTAGTGGCCCTGTGAAAAGTAGGAAAGTAGGATGTTCCATTTTCTTCTGCAAAGTGGGAACATCTTCAGATGTATGTCTTTGGCTACTGCAAAGTTGTTCATTCAGGTTCATTTGTTAAAGCACTGTTTGTTCTTATAACATTAGCTCTTTAACCTTAAAACACACGATATCATTATTTAGCGGGAAAAGTGATTTTTAGCTAGTGACTGAGATTCTTTAGGCCAAATTTGTCACCTCTTTATCCACTATTAAGTAACAGACATAGCCTACTCTGCTAAGTGTGGTGTGCTTCATGACAGATATGTGCTAATTGTTTACACCAGTGTTGGTCACTGTGACCCAGCATCACAGTCTGGGTATTAAACTACATAAGCTCATTTCTCACAATCCGGTGGCTGGAAGTCCAAGATCAAGGTGTTGCTAGAGTATTTTCCTATTGAAGACCTATGTGTTGGGCTTGCAGGTTCTGTGCAGGTCTCTCACACTGTATTTCCTTCTTATAATAACACTGACTCCACTGTGCGGATCAGTGTCATTCTGACCCAACTCTAATACCTTTCTGAAAGACCCAATTTTTATTATTATTATTATTATTATTATTATTATTATTATTATTATCATCATTATTATTGTTGTTGCTGTTGTTTTTCAAGACAGGGTTTCTCTGTATAACAGCTCTGGCTCTCCTGGAACTTAGTTTGTTAGACCAAGCTGGCCTCAAACTCACAGAGATCTGCCTGTCTCTGCCTCCTAAGTGTTGGAGTTAAAGGTGTGTGCCACCATCGCTCAGCAAAATGCTAATTTTAAGTCACATTGGGTGTTAAAATGTCAACATGTGAACTTCAGAGGGACAGACTTTCATATAGGAAACAAGAGGAAGAGAAAGAGAAGAAGGAAGAGGAGAAGGGAAAAGGGAAAGAAAAGGAAGAAGAGGATCAAGGTGAGGAGGAGGAAAAGGAAAGCATTTTTCCTCCATAGGTTCTTGATCTGAAATTGAGGAATCCAATGTGACATCAACTGTAACTTCAACATAAAAGGAGGATTGTGCTGTGGGGCTGGGTGACTCACTACTTAGTGCCACTTCACTTTGAATATAGACAAACTTAGCCTGGATAAATCCCTAACCATGGTTCCACAAATGAGGCTACTAGGCCCATCAGTGCTTCCCAACTGCTGTGAAAAACCTGCCCTCCCTGTGTTGTTAATGGTCTTGCCCACACCACATAGGTAATGAGACCAAGAAAGCCTTGGAAACCCAGGGTTCATTAAGTGGGAAATAGTTCTTCTGTGATCTGTGCATTATTACTCTTTGCTAGTAAAATCCTATTATTCTCTGTAGCACTTCAAGGGGATAGGTTACTCAACTTCTTCCCTACATCCTGGAAACATAATCCCTAGACTTTACAAGGGCCTAAGATCTTAAAAATGGAAGGAATAGAAATCATATTTGTTACTCGTGTAGAGACTGGCAACATGCAACAGATACGATATCTCTTGGGCCTACATGTGTTCTAGACAATCAGTATAACAATAGTTTCTGTTAATGTACATTACTTTAATAATGGAATTTATGGATATTTTTGTTGTGGACATTTGACTCTTTAAAGAGTGTGGTATAAGCGTCTGAGTGTACATGTGGTACTGATATCTGTTATGTCATCATATTACCCATTTTTCTCATTCTCTGTCAAATTCAGACTCTCCTAAGTCAATTTCTGACTTCTTTTTTTCCCATTTAGCAGTCCATGTTCATAACCTTCATGTAACTTTTGCTTAATGAGATTGTGGGAATTTGAGTGAAAATGACCTGCATAGGCCCACAGGGAGTAGCATTATTTGAAAGAACTAGGACATTTGGCCTTGTTGGAGTAGACGTGGCTTAATAGGAGGAAGTGTGTCACTCAGGGTGGGCTTTGAGGTTTCAGAAGGCCAAACCAGGACCAGGGGCTGGCTTTCTCTTCCTACTGCCTAGGGATCCAGATGTAGAACTCTCGGCTCCTTCTCTAGCAGTATCTGCATGCACACCACCATGCTACTTGCCTTGATGACAATGGACTAAAACTGAAAGCCAGCCTAAATTATAAGAGTTTTTCTTTATAAGAGTTGCTGTGGTCATGGTGTCTCTTCACAGTAATAGAAATTCTAACTAAGACAGAGATATCACTGATTATCAGCAAAACTTCTGTTTTAGGATGCACATGGCTGACATAGATTCAGTAAAAAGAATCTTTCAACAGGCATGGTGATATGTACCTTACATCCCAACATTTGAGAGGCCGAAACAGAAGGATTGAGAGTTCTAGGCCAGGCTTGTCTACAGAATGATTGAACCTGACTCAAAAACAAAAACAAAAAACCCAAACCCAAACTCAAACCAACCCAACAAAAAGAAACAAATCAACTAATAAATTTGAATTCATATCTACTTATATTGTTCAGAAGAACTGTTCTTCAATTATAAATGTTCTACTCTTCACAAAAGTGCTGCATCTCATAAGGATTTGACAACTGAAAGTATTATTAATCTAAAATGCATGAGATACTTCTGACCTAGTACCAGCTGCCCACTCTATTGATCTGCTAGGAACTAGAAGTCATGCAGCTTCACAAAAAAAAAAAAAAATTGTCTTCCCTTGTCTCACCAGCCATGGGCAATCATCAAAATTCAAAGCTCACAGTGTTGTTCCTACTGAATGAGAAATTAGTTACCACTTTATTAAGCTAAAAATGTCCCTATGCCGAAACACTGCCAACGGGAACCATGTCTATTTATAGTACAGCATGGTTGACTTTTTATCTCTTTTCAAAAATAGAGGATAGTCTTTTATGTCCAAATAGTATAATAATGATCTACTCATGTATTGGATTGGTGTATGCACGCATAAAGTGTGTGTTTACATCTGGTCAGCTTTAATTGTCAACCTGACCTAGCCTACAGTCAAGCTGTGGGTCATGACCCTTTTTGGGGTAGAACATTCTTTTCACAGAGGTCTGCTAAGGCCGTTTGCAGATCATATATTTACATTATGATTCATATCAGTAGCAAAATTAGTTATGAAGTAGCAACAAAAATAATTTTATGTCTGGGTGTCACCACAACAGGAGGAATTGTATTAAAGAGTCACAGTGTTAGGAAGGTTGAGAACAGCTGGCCTAGACTTATCTGCGTGGAAGGCTTCAGTTGAGGAGTTACCTAGATCAGATGATTCTGAGGATGTGTCAATGGGGATTGCCTTGAATGTTAATTGGTGTTGGAGTGTCCAGCCCACTGCGGGTAGCACCATTCCCTGGGCAAGTGGTCATGAATGCTAGTTGAGCATGAGCCTGCACAAATCTGTAAGCAGCACTCCTCCACGGTTTCTGATTCAAGTTCTTGCTTTAGTTCCTGCCCTGATTTCCCTCAATGATAAACTGTAACTTAGAAGTATAAGCCAAATAGATTCCTCTTTCTGCTAAATTGCTTTCACTCTGTGGATTTTCTCAGAAGAACAGAATAAAATGAGGAGATTGCACTTCGACTTCCCTTTCCCAAATACGACAATTTGAGTTTCTCCACTTGGATCTACTTCCCACCTTTTTTTGTTATTAGGTTTATTGTTGTTTTGAGCTCTTCATAGAGAATAGCATGTTCATGTTAAAAGTGAATTGTGGGCTATAAGCTATGCCAGTGACAGTAGGAGCAATGCTCAGTTGAAAAAAACCCTTTGAAGTCATTGGAGTTTACAACTACTGCAGGTCCTGGTTATCTTATAGTGTTTGATTTTAAAGCACGTGTTTGTCATGTTCTAACCATAATTTTCGCTTCTGAAATTCAAGTGAACTCACTCTGGATTTTTCTACTGGATTTTAAAGAACAGCTACCGTGTACTCCTGAGGTCTGCTAGGATATCTGCTCATCTCTGGCTCACAACATTCACACTTTATGATCAGCAGTAGGTCAAGCCATTAAATTCTACTTTTCGGTCAAATTAGAACACTTAACTTTTTAATAGCTTTGTTTCATGGTCTTTGCTTCTACAGGCTAGATTCATGGGAGTTAAAAAACCTCCTTCCAACGTTCTAAATCAAATTGAAACTTTATGTATCAGGGTATTTTAAAAGTCCACATTTTAAAATCAGAATGGACAGAAAATATATTCATGGATAATACATTATAAACCATCATAATGTGTTAGCCACCACCCTTCCCTCAAACACAAATTACCATGTATTCTTCAGAGTTCTGAGAACCATTCTTACCTTATCTCTAAGGAGATCAAGGAATCTGACCATTCATGAACCACCTTTAAATGAAATCCTTTGTTAGATGTTCCACATCATCATGTATGATGTCACTGTAAGTTGTAAGCATATCATGATTTGATAGGGATATAAATTCTGTCAAAAATCTTACAAATAATTTTCCAGTCTCTTCTTCCTAGATATTACCACCTCTGAAATATTGGTGGAGATTTTTCCTATAAATCTGTTATGTTTAAAAATAGTGAACTTTTAAAAATTAGTATTTATTAGTATTATTAGTAAAAAATTAATATTAAATTAGTATTTAATTCTTTTTCTGGTTTTGAGACAAAATACTGAAAGACCCAGGGGAGGGAAGTTCCTCACCCGACACTCAGGATATCATGGCCGCCCCAAAACTTGCAAGAGACCATCTTGATGCAATCGCAAGAGGTTTATTTTGGGGGGGGAAAAAGGGGAAAAAGGGGAAGGGGCTCAGTGCACTGAGGGGCGCCACTCGTATCCCATGCAGGGCTAGGAGCTGCGACCATGATTTGGGGGAGAGTCCAATATTTTATGGGGGAGCACCACAGATTAAGGGGGTGGGGGAAATTACAGGCGGAAAGTACCAGCCCAGCCCATCATTTACCACAACCCAAGGGGGAGGGGAAATACAGCTGGAATGTACCAGCCCAGCCCATTAGTTAGTCAGCGGGAAACAATCCTACATCTGTTTGTCTCAGGAATGAATCTAATCTTGTTTTGTTATCTACTTTGTGGTCAGCCAGTTCCTGAAGCCCTGGGGGCCCGTGGCCCAATTGACCTTCATTCTTGGTTTCAACCTGTTTATGGTCAGCTAAGTTCCAGGAATCACCTGGCGGCTGGCCTGGCTCTACTGCCGACTTAGGGGGTCTTTAATAATTTTCATTCCCTTCAATACCATTATTTAGCCAGTGGCCTGAAATACTCAATACCTCTCCCTCATCCTCTTGAGTCCTTGGCTTCTGGATATGTTCTAACAGCATGCCCAGCTTTGCCAGTCTTTAGATTGTCCTTCCTGTGTGTATGGAGTTACTAGACAACAGTTTGCCCAGGTAAGCAATTCATCCAGCTGTATGGCTTTCTGTCATTTCTGTGATATATCCACTCAAGGCTTAACCTCAGGTACAGTCCAGTCACCTCAGGCAAATGTTGCTTTCCCAACTCAATGTACAAAGTAGCTTTGATAAAGAGCATCTGGACTCACCTGATGTAGACTGATCTGCTCATGCTTGGGGTAGACTTCTCATTGGACACCACACTGCCTGATGCTTCTCACAGCACATTTATTTCATATTTTAATTATTAATTACACTTTTAAAAACAAATAACCAGATAAGTGGGAGAGCTGACAACCACCCCTACATACACCAGAAGTTTGCATTCATAGATTCAAACATATACAACTGTATAGGGATGCTGGGATGGAGGGAAGGCAATGGTGGTGCATCTTCCTACATTACAAATATCATGATCTCTTTGTGGAACATTGCCAGTCTCACCACACTATGCCTGCCTAAAATGATGTCTCTGTATTTTGATATTAATTAGAAAACATGGTATATTTCCTATGGTGATAGATACTAATATTATCTTTTTCAGAGTATGAATTGTATTTCAGTATAAAACTTAAGGAAGGAGAAAACAAAACTCAATTAATATGCAACAATGGCATATAAAGCAATATATAATAAAAATATATGAAAAGGGAAAAACACATTACACAGCAAGCAGAAAGGGAGGCAATTCAGCTATTGAGATTTGATATTACTTCTGACCATCTTAATCTCAATATATCTTCACCAGTTAAATCTCAGTAAATTTTCTTTCTACATATTGAGAATTTTGTGTTATTGAAAACATGAATTATTCCAAAATGATGCTGTTGTAAAGTCATCATAATTAGATATTATTCTATAGTATTTTATTGTATTTTTGCATGAAATTTTAAAAATAAGGCTACATGCATACATGATAGTCCTGCTAATCGTTAGTGTATGGGTTTAAATGTAGCTGTGATCTGTGTGATTGTCTCTTTATGTCTGGCAGTTTTATTTTCTACTGAAAACCCTAAATGGTTTGAAAATCTGTGTTAAAAATACAACATATTGCTAGTTAATGCAAATTGTGTTTCATACTTTAAAAAACAGCTACATAGAGAAAAATATACTTCAACTTAGGAAAAATTTGTGAGATAACTCATATCTACTTCTCTCATATGTAATATGTGAAGGATTTCAACAAGTTCATGTACAGCCCAAAGGCAACAGCAGGGGCTCAGATGGATAGTTAACCATCTGAGGAAGGAATGGCACTTCAAGTCTGCCCTTCTCTCAGGATGAGGGAAAGGGGCGCCGATCTCTGGATGGTCTAGGAAGCATGGCTTACAGCTTCAGATGCACAAAGTAGAGGAAACACGCTGGCATCTTGTGGAAGTCACACCATGTACTAGTACAGCTAGATCAGCCAAAGATTTCCCTTAGGTATTAGCTAGAAGGCTGTCCTGGGGATCAGACCAGGGAGCATCAGTCTCAGTGGCTATGCTGAGCCCACACAGCACTTCCTTTGATAGTGTCTGCTCTGTCCAAGACCTTTGTATCTAGAGTCAGGGGACCCGACCCAGTGCCCATATGAGTGAACCCTGGGTGGAGCCAGAGACCCGTTGATGCTGCTGCTGACATTCAGATTCATCATTGCTTTGTTATTGTTTGTGTATTCATGTGTGTGAAGTCCTAAGGGATGATGCAGCATAGTGGCACCCTGCGGGTAGCTCTACAGGACAGGCAGTCAGTAGATACTCTCACAGTGCAGGAGAGCTCAATGATGGGGTGACCCTGCTGCACCAAGACTGTCTCTGCCTCTGAATTAACTGGCACCCCCACCACCTGAGCCACCTTCGTCTGGGACATGATGCGTTTCTGTAAAGTTTCAGAACAAGAGAAAAGTCCAAGATTACATAAAGACTCAACTGTCTCACCTGGAGAAGCCTTCTCTTTCTTGGAACACTAGAAGAATGGAAGCCAACATTTATACTCGGCCAGGTCTTAGCTGTAAAAATAGTGTTTATTAAGTTAACACAGTTACCATATTCTATGTTCCACACAATCTATCATCAGAGCACACCCAGCTCATAAGACTCAAATCTCTTTGATTTAAAAAAAAATGCACATTTTATTCTATGAAATACAGTTCTTGTATACTTTCTCTTTTCAGAATGACATGCTGCTAAATAAAACTTAGAGTTAAATATTCTGATATTTTGGTCTGCAGTCCAATGGTATATGATAAATTTCTATTGCAATCCATGAGTTCCTTAGATGAAGGGAATTACTATTTTTTAACACTACACACAGAATCAGTTGAGCTCATAGGTGCTCACAGAGACTGTATGTTTTCAATCTAGTTCCTCTGCATATACCTTATTGTTGCATAATTTGGTGTTCTTGGGACTCCTAACATCAGGAGTGGGTGGTGTCTCTGACTCTTTTTTTTTTTTTACTTTATTTTTTATTTCTTCAAGTTACATCTCAGTCACAATCCCCTCCCTACTCCCCCCTCCAGTCCCACCCTCCCACCCTCAACCCTCTTCCTCTTCCCTTTTTTTTTTTTCTTAAGTTTAAGGTATATCTTATTTCCCCCTACAGTTTCCCCTTTCAGTCTAACACATGGCTCTTTCTCTTATAATAATAAATACAATACAAAACAACAGAGGTAATTAGGCCTCAGTTATGAGGGTTATATGGCTTAGCATACATTCCCAATGTCCAGTCCATATGTATTTGGCACCTGACTTTAACATTCTACTATCTAACCATCTCCATGAGTTTAAAGTCTATATCTAACTCAAATTTCATACTAACTTGCAACACAATTTTAAAAACATCTTCTTAGATTCATAACACTCTCTTGATTCCTAAACAACTCAAAATTTAATTATGAGACTCTAGATGAAGGGAATTATAATCTAAGGAAAGGATCAAGTTATAGAATTTTACAGCTGTAAATATTGGCCATGCTTATCTAAGACTGTACTAGCTACAGGATTTTGCTGAGGGTGGGAGGAACAGAGAAGAGGAGGATGAATATGTTCTCATATGTCTTTTTCTAGAGAGTAAGAATTCCTGAATTGACAGATGAGAAAAGTCTTTTCAGAATGCCTGAGAGATAAACATAAGAGAATATCATTCCAGGCCTTTCCTGCAGCAAGAAACAGTTACTTAGTTGCATTGGTATTAAAATTGAGGTTCTTGGTACCAAATTTGGAGCTGACAAACATTTTTTAATCTCAGAAAAGCTTGAATCCCTTCCATGATGGAAATGAATTGGGGCACTATGTAAGAACCAGCTTTCAACTCTGATTTAATGGTATTTAAAGCTCTTTAGTCAAACAGCAGAGGAAGAATGAAAACCTTTGTTTGCTTCTACAGGAAGCAATGGGAAGCAAAGCTCCCAGCTGGTAATAGAAGTGTTGCTGACATTCCTTGATTTGCAGCATCTGTCTTTGTGTCCTTCTAGCGGTGGGCCTGGCTGCTTGCCAGGAACCTGCTCTCCCGAGCAATGGCATCAAGATAGGAGATCGGTACATGGTGAATGATGTGCTCTCCTTCCAGTGCGAGCCTGGGTACACCTTGCAGGTAGGTGTCCTTCTGGGGTTATGAGGCCCAACATAACCATTTTTGGTATTCATACCCAATGCTCTTACCCCTAGTCATGTCTGTGCCACCACTTTGCCTTGTTCCCCTTGTTCTGTGAATGGGCTATCGATACAGGTTGCAAAACCATCGTCATTGGAGTCAGCTCTTAAATGCGGAAGCACCTCAGCAGACCTCTCCATTTTATTTTTTTAACAATGATTTTATTTCAAAATTGTGTGTTCTTCCTATAATTATACATAGAAAAGAACAAGGCCGTTTCAGAGTATCTTTGAACCCCTGCTTGGCTCCTAGTGATGGGATGTGGTACTGAGCCCTCTGCATCAGCTCGTTTGCATTTCCCGGGATTCCATTCACCAAACTACCACTAGATACTTTGATTATTCCCCCACAAAGAAACATTCAATGTTTTCAAGTCTTTCTCTGGGCTATGTTCTGCACCCAACTTCATTGAACAGCTTGAGTAAGAATCAAGGTAGAAGTGGGATGATATGCAATGAAGTAATGACACTGTTTATAATTAGTCTCTCCACATATACAAGGTAAACAACCGTATCAAGCACCAGTGGACAGCACCTAGTGAAGGCTAGGTCTGTCCCCATAGGACATGTGGCATGAGCTATGAGCTCTGTGATTGGAGGAAATGTCAAATCCCCCACATGTTTCAGTACATAAAGCACATAGATATTGCCATTATAAAGAAATGTTATGGGGCTGGAGAGATGGCTCAGAGGTTAAGAGCACTGACTGCTCTTCCAGAGGTCCTGAGTTCAATTCCCAGCAACCACATGGTGGCTCACAACCATCCATAATGAAATCTGGTGCCCTCTTCTGGCCTGCAGGTATACCTGCAGACAGAACATTGTATACATAATAAATAAAATCTTTAAAAAAAAAAAAAAAGAAATGTTATTATTATATAAGCAAATAATTACATGTATCACTTTCATGAACCCCAGACTATACTCATAGCCCTTGAATCTTGATCTTCCTTGGTGTGGCATTAACCATATGGACTCTGCACACAGCAGGTTGCAGAAGCTCAGTTTCCCCACAGGGTTCTGTAGCTCTGCGATAGAAACACATGCTTAACCTGGCATGGGAGAGTAGAGTAGTTCTTTGAGATAAGCATTGTACTTACATTTATTACAACAGAGAGAATTCCATGTCTGTATCATGAGCTCCATGTGCAAAGGCACCTTCGTCCACTTCCACATGTTTTTTGTGTGGTCTTTGCCCCATTGGCTTTTGTTATAACTGACTGAAGCTGATCAATACAGTCTGCTTTTAGCTCATGAAATCCACATTTCAGTGCTGACTTCTCTTTGGATTCCCGTGTTCTTTTGTCCTGAAGATGAGATCTTGCAGCTTCTGTTAGCTTCATTTGTTTGTTTGTTTGTTTATTCTTTACAGTGATCATTAAGATCTTGGAGAATAAATCCTCTTTCAAACAGGGATTTCCTATAACATAGGATTGATAATTTTACTAACCACACTAGCCTATGAACACATTAGCCCTGCTTATCAAATGTAAGGCAAGCCATGGTCTTTGCTATAAACAGTTCTGAGCCTGGAGTTTGAGGGATGTTAATATCCACAAGAACAGGAGTGGGTGCCGAACTGTTTTATTGCTAACATGGCTTGACTAACACACTAATTACTTTGCACGAATAGATCATACATTGTCCTACAAGGCATTGATTGCTCCTAATGCAGTTCTCACAGAGACATATATGACGTGGAGTGAGACTGATAGGCAGACACCATTGTGCTGACACCATGGGCTGCTGATGAATCATGAACATTGAATGACCTCAGAGACACACCAAACATAGATGTGTTTTCATCTTTCTCTTTTAAAACATAAAAATCTAAAAATTCCTCTTTGGATAAAATCTTGAAGATAAAAAACCAGGATCCAATTTTGTATTTGATCTATTACACAAATTTTGTTTGAAATCACTCATCCAAAATGCTTATGGTACTGTCCATAGCAGGATATGCTCTAGATTTATAATAAATGACTGTTTTACTGGCAGGCTTCAATAAATATCTTTAAAGGCTTTTGCACTTTATGCTTAACCATAATTCAGGAAGAAATTTATTAAATATAATTTAATGGGCCACAGGATATATAAACACACTTTAGTATCACATATATTGAAAAACACATATTTTCAGTTGGAGATGCTGGTGCATGCTTTTAGTCCTAACACTAGGAGACTGAGGCAGAGGGATTATGAGTTTGAGGCCAGCAGGGGCAACAGAGCAAAACCTTGATTCTAAACAAAACATTGTATTGAAGACAATAGCTTAGCTTACATTTGAAGACCATAGCTAAGAAACAAATATTTTTCCTTTAGAACTATTTATTTTTAGATTTTTTAGTACATTTATTTACATTTTCTTTTTTGATTTAATTTAATTTAATTTATTTTATTTTTTTCATTAACTCATCTATTTGTTCATTCCAAATCCTAATCACAGCACCCCTTCCCTCCTCTCCTCTCAATATCTCCCACCCACTTCCCACATTCCCCTTCCTCTTCTTCCCAAAGAAAGGGAGTTCTCCCCCACATGAGGTGCCAACCCACCCTGGCATATCAAGTCACATCAGGACTAAGTGTCTTTTCTTCCACTGAGGGCAGACAAGGCAGCTCTGTAAGGGGAAAGGGATCCAAAAGCAGGCAACAGAGTCCAAGTCAGGGATAAGCCCCAGATTCAATTGTTAGAGGACCAGAGGGGTAGGTGAGGGGATGGGAAGAGAAGGGAGACTGGTGGGGTGCATGTCCAGGACAAGCTGGATTCCTAGGATCGAGGAGGCTCCTGGGAGGATGTGGGGGTGGTCCTGCCTGAGACTCCTAGCTCCTGGATTCTGACTGAGGTGGCTACCTTCGATAGCCTGGTATGATTTCCAGTGGAGGGAAGGGGACGCCAACCAACCCACAGGACTCTTGACCCAAAATTTGTCCTGTCTAAAAGATGTGCAGGGATAAAGATGGAGCAGAGATTGAGGGAATGGCCAACCAATAGAACTATTTTTTTTAATGCCAATAAGAATGAAAAAAGAAATTAGTTTTGTAGCATAATAATTAGGTCTGGGAGCCAACCACATTATCTTTGTTGGCCATACATGCAAATTTATGCTTTCTGAGTCCACAGTGTGTACAGTTTTGCCTCAGTCACCTTGAAGCCATTTGTAGGTGGTAGGTGAAATGTATGAGATAAGGAGACATGGCAGACATGAGCACTGAGTCATAGGAAGGAAAAGTAAAAACCAGAACACCAATGAAAGGTCCGTCTAGAGGAGCAGTTCTCAACCTGTGGGTCGCCACCCCTTTGGTGTCAAATGATCCTTTCACAGAAGGGTCACCTAAGACCATCTGTTTATCAGATATTTATATTACAACTCATAGCAATAGCAAAACTACAGCTCTGAATTTGCAACAAAAAAATGATTTCACGGTTGGGTTTACCGCAACATGAGGAACTGCATTAAAGGGTGGCAGCATTAGAAAGGTTGAGAACCACTGCCTTCTAGAGCCTTCTGTTCAGAAAGAGTTCAGCACAGTACATCCCCACAGGTCTCTCCACTGCAACTTGTCCTTTAGAAGAGGAAGTTCAAGTTTTGAAAGTGGGAGGTGAGATAGTGCTCTGTTTCCAGGATCACAAAACCCTGGGTTGTGAGACTTGATTTCACTACAGACAACTGGCAGCATGAGCTGCCTCCCACAAGGCACGGTTACTGAACCACCCGTCACACTGCAAAGATTAGACTGACAGTGAACATGTGGCCTATGCAAAGTCAGGAAGGTTACCCCAAAATGGGCTGGCACCAAATTCTAGCATACCATCTTCTCACTTCATACCATTTGTCCCCACTCACTCTCGTCTCTCAAGCCAAACCCTGTACCATTGCTGTTGCTGGGGAAATAAGACATACTTCATCTGATTCTGTTTGTTCTCCTTAGACTTAGTGAAAAATCAGAAGAAATATTTCCTATTTAGATAGTCAAGATTTTCATGGTGAAAAGATCATGCCTGTGTTAATTGATTGATTGATATTTCCAAATAGGACTCATTAACAATAGTTAGATTTACTGTTTCTAAAGGGACAAAGAAAGGTCAAATGTTCCCATACATTTCATCCCTAAATACTGTGCTGAAATTGACATGAGCTTTATGGATTTCTTTTCAACAGGGCCGCTCACACATTTCCTGTATGCCGGGAACCATACGCCGTTGGAATTATCCCTCCCCTTTGTGCATTGGTAAGTACACCTTGCACAGTCTTTCTGAATGACCCTCATCCAGCCAGCTTGCTTCAACCTATACCCTTGCATGTCCCACTCAAACACACAACGTCCCTCCGAAAGCACACATTAACACAGGTCAAAGTCTCAGGAACGCAATGAGCTCCTCCCTGTGGAATTCAGTAGTTCAGCTTTTGGATGGACTTTGAATCAGGCTACACACAGAAACTCTGAGACTCCCCTCTCAAGGTACCGAACAGTTCAAATCCATGCCAAAATCCCTATTTATTAATTTATGAAGGAAGACGGTAATAGTGCTGACAGGCTGAGCCATTTCTCTGAACATCCTGTTAGCCTCAGGAAAAGCATGTTTGCTGAAGCAAAGCTCAGAATTACAAGCAAGTCGTAGGATCTTTGGAAACCAGCATGTTTGTATTCTGCTTAGAAGGGCCCAGTGACAGCTACGTGCAGACACCCTTATTAGCACTGGAGAAACCACTGCCTGGTGAGTGGGAAGAACCTATGCCTGAGGCCTAAAGCATCCCAGTGCAAACCGCAGGGCAGCTGCTCCACACCAGAGCCACACAGGATCAGCTTCCCCAGAGAATGTGGATGGCACCATCATCCTGCACAGCGAGCCCAGTGTCTGCCTTCTTTCCCTGTCCTTGCCCTATGGGCTGTTCACCATTGCAACCACCCACACGGGTCAGCTGACATGACAGAGACTGCGGCCAACAACAAACCCAGCAGCACTGTCATTACATACAATGTTCTTAGGTTGTTTCTCATGCCGTTTTTAAACATGACTTGATTTTTCCATACGTTGCGTGTGGCCAGATAGCATGGAAGGAATTGGCTGCACTTGAGTTTGGGGTAAACCTTAGCATTACCCATCAGATTCCTACCCTTCGCCTCTACCCCTTGTGCCTGGGCTAGGTTTAGTGTCATCTAACACCACTTTACACTGTCCTCTCAGAACCCAAAGGACTTTGGCAGCAGTTGTGCCTGGCTGTTGACCTTGTTTATCAGACTGGCATTCCAGAATCAGGCTGTATCAGCGGATAAGAACCTGGCCTGCTGTGGCAGAAGCTCTCTATCACTTCCTGAGTGTGTAGGATATTCCCACACTGGGCTCAGTTGTTGGCCACATTCAGGTACCCGATGCTCACACACCACTCACGCAGCCCATATTGTCTAGGCCTGCTTTAGGAGGAAGGGCCATCTGTACCCACAAGCAAATCAAGCAACTTCAAATGTTGTCACATACCCTCTGGGCTGGTTTCAGTTTCAGGACTGATTCTGTTGAGGACCATGACAATACAGTATGCTGGTTCTGAAGGGCAACAAGATGGTGGCTGCTGTGTGTTTCACTGGCATACTGATTTCCCTGTTTCTCAAACAAGTCTCAGCAATGCAATGATTTTGAGAAATATACACTTTAACTGGCTTGAATGGGACTTTGAACAGAGGGTAATGTATGGCACCACACGTGGTGAGCAAACAGAACTCCAGGCTCTACGGTGGCCTTGCTCAGGAAAATAATTCCCATCTGTAGTTACCATCATATTCTCTTTCAAGGGAGTATTCGTCCTCAGAGGCCAGTATTTCATTTGTGACACACAAACATAAATTTATCTGTTAACCTGCCTTCCACACAAAAAGCTCCTTGTGTAAAATGGAAGTTTGTACCCCAGCCTTGGTCTGTAAGAAGAAACCGAAGAGTGTCAAGGACCCTGCAGATTTCTTACAGAGATCACCCATCTTTGTCTGAACTACCATTTTCCACATGCAGCAATTTAAGTTCTTTCAGCTTTGAAGTGGAATTGGCTCCCAGCGGACATAATCAGATGACAGCCATTGTGTTTGCTCTGTGCTCCATAAGAAAAGGTTTTATTTGAATTTGAATAGCTAACTTACATTAGCAAGACATGTGACTTTTACATGTCCTTTAATGTGTTTTTTATATTAGCAAATACTGAGGTTACATCAACTTCTACAATTTTGGGCAAGGCGTGCAGCAGTATCTCCCATTGTTAAAACTCACATGTGACTGTAATGAGCCTTGAAGACTGACATAAGAAATCAAAGCATTTTGTAGCTGTGAGCTCCAGATTTATCTCAGCTGCGGACGGTAGGAGCAGGACTCTGTAGAGAGATGATATTTTCCTCACTGGCTTTCTGGAAACCTTATGTCCTAATTCCTTATAATCACAAAAGTAATGGAGTCAAGGTACATAAGCTACTTTCTGGCATTCACCAAGTACCAGGCTCTGTTCTCAAAGCTTAACTAAAGCCAACTGTTTTTAAAATCACATTAAGCCTTACAGGCACCAGGCAGCTTGCCAGGGCCCTCAGAAGAGTTAGAGTTCATACTGGGGCCAGTGAGACTGAAGACTTCTTGCACTGTGAGGTTTTCAACAGTATGTGACCTGTGACGTGGAATAAAAATGTATTTATTTGCACCAGAACATGGGGAATCTACACAAAATGAGATATATAAATCCAGAAATATGTAAGGTCCCTGATGTTCTGTAGCAAGGATCACCTGTCCTTTTGAAAATCCATAATTTGTGGATAGCTCTCCACATAGACTGCTCAGTGTGCAGGAGATGATGGTATGAACAAGGTATGAGCAGGAGAGGGTCACAGGAACTCTAAGTCTTAGAAGTAGCTTCAACCTGGCCATTATGGAACAGAGCAAGCCTGGGGCTGGAGAGATCGCTCAGTGGTTAAGAGCATTGGCTGCTCATCCACAGGACCTGACTTCAGTTCCCAGCATCCACACAGTGGCTTACAAACAGCTCTAATTCCAGCTTCAAGGGGTCTAGCACCCTCTTCTGGTACATAATGTACATATATTATACAAATACATATGTACAAGAAAAAAAATACCCATATGCATATTTTTTTTAAAAACATGGCACACTGATAGTGGGGTTCTCTCAGTACCCCATAGTAAGGTGGATGGTGTCACCTCTTTAGGGAGTACTGGTTTCGTGCTAGTCAGCTGGCTCTTTTTTTATGTACAAGGCTGACCTGAGCTGGTGACTCTCACATCACTAGAATGTCATCCTGTCCCCAGTATCTAGATGCTCTTGGGATACAGCACATTGTCCCTGTCCTGTGTTCAGGATGGAAAACAATACTGAGGATGGCACTTGTCACTCCAGCTTGGTGCCAGCCTCATTCATGATGGCTCTGTCAATTTTCTTCTGAATTGCTGGATCTATAACAGATGCCCATATTGTATGACCTTGCATTTATTTTAGGCATGATTAAAATCCAAAGGGTCTTCTTAGAAATGTCACCATCATTGGAAGTTCGTCTTCCTATCTTTGTGGCCATTAGCCATTTTCCATTTGTATCCTCCCTGTGGGCCACCCTCCTTTCAGCTGGGGTCCTATGTGGAAAGGTGCTTTGGTTTAGCTCTCCCATACTGGCATGTCTTCAGCCCAGTGCAGGCTCAGGCACCACACATAAGCAGAGCCTGCAATTTACACATGAGTCTCACCTACTGGCAGCTCCCTGCCCGACTGCTCTCTAAGTTATAGACCTGCTGCCTAGAATCATAATTCACAGAAGAAGATTTCCTCAAGTGTGTAAAGTTATTCTTGAACACACAGAATGTTTGAACCCAGGTCTCAACAGCATATCATGAGCAACTAACTACAGTGGCCAGGGTTGGTTTTTACATATTTCCTCATGAAATTTCCCTTTGTTGGGCAAAGTTATCTAACCTTGATATTCAAAAGTAACTGGAAAATTAAAAGACCCTAGTGTGCATGCTCAGGGTTTTCTGGCAGAAGCTTCTGAAAACATGAGCTGAGTACTTAAAATAAGAGAAAATTTTCACACTGTTTGCTAGATAAGAAGTGACATCATTTGTATCATTAGTTGAAAATACATGAACTTGTCTTTTTAGCTGGTCATAAATGGTCAAACCCTAGGGCTCCTGGTGAACCAGCCTTGTGACTAATATAAACAGATATGTATATTGTTATAAAATCTACCATGTTTCTTTACCAACAATTATCAGACACGGTAGCAAAGCATGTGTATAATACATACTTACTATCTTCGTGACATGGAATTTTTCTGGAATAAATGGCTGCAGAGAGCTGCATGCTCCATTGGAAGGGACTCTGAGTACCAGGGCTACTAAGGACACTGGAGCCCCAGAGCCAGACAGAGATGGACCATCCTGGATAAGAGGGTGGCTATCCCAGTCATGGTCCTTCAGGCCAATTTCTTATTCTCTTTGGCTTGGTTTCCATCTGTCACAAGGGAGTTATCTGAATATCAAAGCTTTATGACTGCTGTGGGGCTTCAGGGATGGTACTCATTTGTTTGCACACAGTAGGAGCACAAGTGAATAGTGAGTGGATAATTAGCCATAATGATACTCATTTGTTTGCATATACAGTATGATCACAAATGAACAGTCAATGGATAGGTAGCAATACTACCACAAGCAGCAGCTGTAAAAGGTAAACACTAAGCATCTAATCTTTGCTAGGGGCCTATAGTGCCAAAAGGCAAGTGGTGAAGAATCTTGATTCCCAAGTATCTCAGAGTGAGGAAGGAAGCTGGACCCTGAACAAATAGCAGTCATGCCCTGCATGGCAGTCTGTTGTTAGATACCAACCCCAGGTCCATGGGCTTTCTCTTTCCCAGTGTGATCCAGTAAGTTGTGTTAGATTAGATATCCTTGCTGAACACACAATTCTAGGAGACTCCTGTGTTCTTCTGTTGAACAGCCACCTGTGGAGGGACACTGACTGGCATGAGTGGAGTGATCCTGAGCCCAGGCTTCCCGGGCTCATACCCCAACAACTTGGACTGCACCTGGAAGATATCGCTACCGGTTGGCTATGGTGAGTGAGGCCGGAGTCACTCTGTCCAGTAGAGTCTTCCCGAACCACTGTAACTTGTCTTTAACCGAAAGTAGATTTCAGATTGAAGTAGAGCTTTGGCAGAATAACAGTGAGAGCAGAAAGTCACATTTAAAAATTAATTCAGCCATATGGCTCTCTTCAAGGCAAATTTAATTAGCTGAATGACTTCATGATATAGCATCCCAAAGTAGTCAGTGACTTTGTTTACATCTCTACCATGCTTGTCTTGTTCTGGGATTCAGGAGCACTGACTCATTGTGGCAATATTTAGGGCTTTGTTCATGCTATGACACATACTAAATACAATATAAAGCATAAATTGGGAAATACAGCATCTTATTGAACTTTTAGACATATACTATGTTATTGGTTTATGAAATTTTAAGATGTGTTTAGCTATTAACTTTCAGACTCTCGGTTATCTGCTTTAGAACATTTGGAGTTTTGTTATGAACATTACATGTTCATTAATGTTATGAACATTAAAACCTTATTTTTCCTTGAATTCAGCAGCTCATGATCTTTGTGAAAGTCTCTAATTCCCTTCCACACCAGTCTTCACCTCCCTTGTATATTCCTTCTCATTGTAGCCACTTCATCTGGGCTTTCAGTTCTCTTCTTTTCTATAAAGCCACACTGTAGGTGCACCAAGGGAGGGACTCAGTGGAGGTACCAGGTGGCATTAACTGGGCATTTAGATACCAAAGCCTTGGTATGTGGATGAGGAATAGCCAGAAGGTATAAATTATTGTCCTAGAAGATCATGGTGTTTGCAAAGCAAATTTCCCTCAAAGAGCCAAGCCCATATTGGCAACATGTAGAGAGAAAGTAGTACAGAGGACATAACTGACCAACGTACACATTAGAGAACAGCTGGTACCATGCAATGGGATGAAGGCTATGCCTGGCTTGATGAAGCTGGTACCATGCAATGGGATGAAGGCTATGCCTGGCTTGGCAAAGCTGGTACCATGCAATGGGATGAAGGCTGTGCCTAGCTTGGCAAAGCTGGTACCATGCAATGGGATGAAGGCTGTGCCTGGCTTGGCGAAGCTAGTACCATGCAATGGGATGAAGGCTGTGCCTGGCTTGGCGAAGCTGGTACTATGCAATGGGATGAAGGCTGTGCCTGGCTTGATGAAGCTGGTACCAT